>JAOWBU010000960.1:0-20153 GCA_026212405.1 Petrea volubilis
CGAAGCTGAATGATTCGAACATGGGGAGGCAGCTACACTGTTATACAACTAAGTTGGGGTGTGCCTTGAACTTAATGGTGGGCAATACATTTCTTTCAATGTATGCAAAATGTGGGTCGATAAACGACGCGATGAGATTCTTTGAAGAAATGCAGGTTAAGGATTCCGTTTCTTACAGTGCTATAATCTCTGGGTGTGTCCAGAATGGTTATGCAGAGGAAGCTCTGCAAATGTTCCATACAATGCAACTTGCAGGTGTTTACCTGGAATTGACAACCATGATGGGCTTCTTACCAGCCTGCTCTTATTTATCTGCGCTGCAACATGGGATTTGTGGACACGGTTATGCTGTCGTTCACGGATTCACAGCAGATATCTTTATTTGTAATGCTCTAATTGACATGTACAGTAAGTGTGGTAAGATGGATTGTCCCAGACAAGTGTTTGATCAAATGCTTCAGAAGGATGTGGTTTCATGGAATGCAATGATTTTTGATTATGGGATTCACGGGCTTGGACGGGAAGCAATTTTGCTATTTCAAGATATGCTGAATGATGGTCACAAACCGGATGAAGTGACCTTCGTTGCTCTCCTGTCAGCTTGCAGCCATTCGGGACTTGTTTCTGAGGGGAAACATGTGTTTCTTATTATGAGTAAAGAATTTAATATTGTTCCTAAGATGGATCACTATTTTTGCATGGTGGATCTGTTGGGTCGTGCCGGTCTTTTGGATGAGGCTCATGAACTCATCAATACGATGCCATTTAATTTGAGCCTGATGCTTATCTATGGAATGCCTTCCTAGCTGCTTTTAGGATCCATAAAAACATCGAACTTGGTGAAGAAGTTTCCAAAAAAATTTGGACCTTGGGGCCCTCAAGCACCGGAAACTTTGTTCTCTTATTTAGTTTGTACACCACGGCACGAAGATGGGATGCTGCTGCAAATGTTAGAATCCAGCAGAAGGAACTAGGGTTTAAGAAGAAACCGGGATGTATGGGATTGTGCATGGCTTTGTTGGTGGAGATTGGTCTCACCAAGAATCATCTAAAATATACAAAAAATTGGAGGAACTAGTTGCTGAAATGAAGAGATTAGGCTATACTGCAGAGTCTGATTTTGTTTACGTACCACGATGTTGAAGAGGAGGAGAAGCAAAATATTCTTCTCTATCACGGAGAGAACCTTGCTGTTGCGTATGGAATTATTAGCCCTAAAGCCGACAAGCCTATTCTGGTTACCAAGAATTTGAGGGTTTGTGGTGAATGCCACAATGCTCTAAAGTACATCAGTATTATTGCAAGGAGAGAAATTACTGTCAGGGACACGTGTCGATTTCATCATTTTAGGAATGGATTATGCAGCTGTGGGGAGTTCTGGTGAATACAAACATGATCGAACTTACGGGTTTGTGACTGAGAGACAAATGCCTTTTGTTGTGATCACAGTGAGGTGATTGGCAGAAACAATTTTCCTGGTAAATTGTGTCCATCAGGCAGCATCCTAGTTTCATGGGTGAATATTTGATCGCTTCTTTAAAATAATTTTGAATATTAATGAGATTTAAGTTATGCATTCAATCCATATAGGCTTATATATTTTTGTGGTTCGATTTCATTTATAAGCTGATGTAATTGTTTTTGTGGTTCGATTTCATTTATATGGAGGAAATTTTAATGGGAATTTTGTTTTCCATTGATTTATTTAGTTTGATTTAAGGTCAGTGGTGACTTTTTATTTTTATTTTTTGTTTTTGACTGACAATTTCTATGCGGAAGTTGTGGAATTTTTTTTGTCCATTTCTTTTGATGCAAAGGGCTTTCTAGATGAAAAGAAGAGTTTGATTTGGATAGAGCTTATGTTTGGCAGTACCGAAATCCTTTATTTTCTTAATTTTTTTATTAATCTGATTTAGGTGTTTTGCTAACTAATAATTTCAGTCTCAATGTAAATTTTTAACAATTTCGGGACTTGACATTATTTCTTTTATTTATTCGTGAATTTTAAAGAAGATTGTTGTGGTTAAATGGAGCTGTGTATTTCTGTGTAGATCCATTGGTTTAGTTCAATTCTTTGTGGGAATTGAAACTTCTACTCCAATAATAGTAATTCAAAATCTTTCACATTTGTGTTACATGAGATAATCTTTTATCTAACGTGCATCCCTTACCTACATGTGTTGTCAATTGATGTGTCCATTTCAAATCAAATGTGACAAGAAGTTCATATTTTCCATGCATGCACATAGAATGGAATTGAACTTTGGTTCATTGCACAAACATGTGTACTGTAAAATAATAATTTCCTAGATTGTATGCAATAAAATATATATATATATATATCGAACTATTCATTGGAAAGTCATTTTAGGTTTCATGTAATGTGAATTTGTTTCAGTTTGGTCGTAATGACTACTGTGGTGTGTATGTATGTTGTGAGATTATCATTATGCATTTGTTAAGAGTATAGTGAATGTGAAAGTTTTCACTCTACCTGTATGCATTGAGATCTTTAGATAAGTAATGGGAGCAAGAGAGAGAATGTTGGCGGGATATAGGAAACCCAATGTATTATGCACTTATTCATTCTTTCATCCTTCTATGAGAAAATATTTTGACCTACATCGAGAGCTATGTTGGTCATGGGATGTATACTGTGGTGAATCATGTGTCACATTAATCACGTTATCCTTATATGTATCCATGTCCTGCAAATTAACTGCTGAAATGATTATGATGACAGGGATCTAACGCAAGAATGAGAAACAGGGCTGATATTTTTGCCGAGGAGGAAAGTCCCATTCTGATGGTTGGTCTTGAATCTTGATTTCTTTAGGTACGACCACCATTCTGTACAAGCTGAAGCTCGGAGAGTCATTGCTACTTTTCCTACCATTGGTATGTTCTGTTATTTCTGGAACTGTTTTTCTCTTCTCTGCGATGTCCTGTGAAAGAGATATGTGATTCATGTATTGAATTTGAGATGAACAGCTTTTGGAATTCTTTTTTCTGGGGCTGACTAGGCATTAGAGCATGGTAACGCTTTAAACAATATAATGTCATCTTACTCTTCTTTATTAAGAAAGAGGTTGAAACTTGAAAGATGCTTGGTCATTTTTGGGTTGGGGATTCTTTATTTAGTCTGGGAAGCATCATAAGTTATTCGTTTATGTACAAATTATCAACCAGAGATTTGCGTGGTTTGCTTTAGGATGGATCTGATTCTATTATGGGATTAGGAACATAACTGGAATTTGTTATTAAAATGGTAAATGCCAACTGAATTTTGCGTGCTTGTTTAAAAAGAATGAGATTGTTTTGAGAATTTTTTAAAATGGAAGTTCCCACTGAGTTCGTTTTGCGTAATAACGTATGAGATCCCCACATGTGCAATGTCCCATACTTTTACTAAGGAATGCTAGACATTTATGTAAATCTTTAGCAAGGGTTAATTGTAAAGCTTCTGTCCCAAAATATCATGTATATTTATAATATGCAAACTCTTAGTTTGAAGCAAGATGATTCTGGCTTTATTATCAGAATTTATGGTTTTGTTGGAGATAACATAGTCTGCTTTCTGGCTCAGGGTCTATAAATTTTATGTTTTTAGTTGAAATTGATCTTCAAGAAATTTAGAGTTCTGAACCATGTGGATTAGGATAATATTATGGTGTAAACATAATCTTCAAGAAAAGCAGTTCTTCGACCTTTACAGTGAAGAGGATTTAGGGTCCATTTGGATAAGTTTAAAAAGTAATTAAGTATTTGTCAAGTAAGCCAAACTACTTTGTATTTAAATACAGTAGTTTACAAGAGCTATAAAGGAGTTTTTGTTTGGAAATTAGTTTCGATAAGGTAATAAAACATCCATATTTGGGTTTTTTCTTTGGCTTTTGGTTTTTTGAGAAAGTGCAATAAAACACTTTTTTTTTTTTTTAAATAAAGTGCTTTTTCTTTCTTTCTTTATTTTTTTCATTTTTGTTAAAAAGATAAAAAAAGCCTATCCAAACAGCCCTTACTTCGTTTTTAGGTAACAAACCATTTAGTCTGGCTTATTAAATGAAACTTGCTTCTTGGTCTTTCTATCACTAGGCAATGAGGTGTACATTTATGTCTTTTGACTTGTTTTTTCAGGATGTGTTAAAGCCTTTCTTTGGCATCTTTCAAAATTTCGCTCAGATTTTGAAAACCAATACAATATTTTGGATGTACTTGCTCCATAAAAGGGAAAAGTGAATGTTGACTTCGTAAGTCAATTTCTCTTTTTCAGCAAATTCCATTTCTTATTCTTTTCAGAATTGTTCATATTGATCTGTCTTCATTTTCCATATCTACTTGTAACGATAACCTCTACATGCCAACATCAAACTGCTTTTAAATTTTAAATTGTAGCTTATGTTATGTCAACAGCTTATCATCTTTTTCAGCTTGCTGCAAAACTCACTGGTTTAGAAGCAGTGGGATGACACTACATGTACACATAAAGATTTCAGGCATGGAAAGATTTCAATGTGTGTTCCTACTCATTTTTAGGGCGTGTCTGATTTGCCTTATGTGGTATTACTGAACATCGCCTATAATCGTGCATGATTTGTAGTAAGATTTCTCACATGGCAAATCAACGAAAAATGCCCATAAGAAAAAGCAGCTTGTAGGTGCTTTTCTAGCATTACAATTTAAGAATTATGAAGGACCCTTTGTGTTTTTACTTTTATTTTTCCACTTAGTCTATGTGAAATTACCATATCATGCCCCTTTCACAAAATGGGGAAAAACGACTTTTACTCATGAAATACTATTAATATTGAGAACATCAAACATGAACATTGTAAGGAATGACATATAATTACCAAAACTTTCATTCCTTAACGAACATTCTTAACAAATTTTTAATATGTGGGACCCACGAACTGATAGGGAATGAAGGGTCTTATGGTTGTAATTCAAAATCAAGCGCCCCCTTAGTGTAATAACTGCCTTTAAATCAATTTCAACTATTAGAATGAAGCCATTACTTAAGCTTTTCCCAAGTTCCATGCAAGTTTTAGGAGAAGCAGGAGCACAGAGCAATTGTTTATATCTTCTATATCTAAATCTAAACCTAAACTGTATATAAAACAGACGAATAGCATAGTGGTTTCTTCAGTTTTTTTTTTCTTTTTTTTTTGTGCGTACAAAAATATCCATATGGGAATTGTATCAGAAAATATCAATAGAAAGGTTGAAAGGTAAAGTTATACTCTCTTAATTATCTGTATTTAAATAAGAATAATTAATAAAATGGATGATTAATTTGAGTGAGAAAAAAGTTTGAGCATGACATCAATAATAAATTATAAGTACTTTATAATATCCCTATATATATTGTATGACAAAATATTAATAGAATGGTCAATAGACAAAATATCACTGTGACACTCCCTAAGAATCGAAATATTATTAAATAAATAATAATAATAATAAAAATAATAATTTAACATCTTCATAACATGTGTACATTTTCGACAAGTGGTAGAATATATAATTGACAAGTCAGAGTTTGGGTGTCAATTGAAAAGAACATGAATCATCATTTTATTTACCTGGGGGAAATGATATAGCTATATGTGTAGTTTTGAGTTGACAAGCATTATGTCTATATATTAGTCTATAGAATGCATGACTTTAAAAATAGGTTCCTATAAAAAGAAAGTGTGTGTGGTCTGTGTGCGTATTGAGAGAGAGAGCGAGGAAGTTTGGTTGATGGTGAAGGATGACTTCACCAATCTTTTTCTCTTATGGCTGCTCATTTGAAAGGCATGCACTCTATAGTCTTGACACAGACATAATATCAGTTAACTTAAGATAACACATATAGCTATATTGGTCCACTTGGCAAATAAAGTGATGACTCATGCTTTCTTCCGTTGACACCTACACTCACACTTGCCCTCTATATAATTTACCATTTGTCAAAAATTTACACTTGTCATGAAAACATTAAATTATTATTATTATTATGCTTAATTTAAATTATCATCAATTATTTATTTAATAATATTTATAATTTTAGTGGGGTGTTACGAGCACTCTCTTGATTATATGTACTTAATTGAACTAGTTATTTAATCAACAGTTAATTGAAAGTGAGAAAAGATTGGCCGCGCAAATATAGATTTTTAGAAATACTTTCATAACATTGATAGGCTTACAATGACAAATTTTAAATTAAAAATAATTGCAATTATACATTTTAAAATTGGATAAATATTAGGTTAATTATAAATATTACATTGCAAATAATTGAAAATAATTGCAATTATACATTTTAAATTTAGAATATTTATTTGAATAAATAATCACATTTTTTTTCCAAATCTATTACATGAAAATTTTATGATAACAATATTACAGAGGGAAAAATAAATTAATATTGTTGATAAGTCAACCTAAATAGGCGTTAGTTGTAATATTAGTATAACCTTATGGGGTTTTTGGTAATTTTTGAAACCACAAGGGGTTTTTTGTAAATTAGCATAATCTCAGGGTGGTCAGTGTAAATCACCCAAAAAAAAGGAAGGGGTATTTTTGAAAATTGATATAAGTTTATAATATATATATAACATTAGGGAGTTTTTGATAATTTTTGAAAAAATAGGGAGTTTTTCGTAAATTAGCCAAACCTCAGGGTGGTCAGTTTAATTTTTTCCTAAATATTATACATATTAACACTACAAGAAAACACCCATTTTTCGGCAGAAATTTTTTGGTGGATTTTTGGCGGAATTTTCGCGAGAAATTAAAAAAAATAAAAAAATAATTTTTAAAATTTTTGCCAAAAAATTAAATAAAAAAAACTAATAAAAAATAATAATTCTTAAATAAAAAATAATTAAAAATTAATATTTTTGAATTTTTTGGCCAATTTTTGGTGGAAAATTCCGCCGAAAAATTTCAAAAATAAAAAATAATAATATTTTTTTAAAATCAAAAATACTTAAAAATTAATCATTTTTAATTTTTTGGTGGAAAATTCCACTAAAAAATTAAAAAAATAAAAAATAATAATTTTTTTTAAAATTAAAATTAATTTTAAAAAACAATATTTTTGAATTTTCGGCGGAAAATTCTGCCGAAAAATTTAAAAAATAAAAATATTTTTTAAATAAAAAATAATTAAAAATTAAAATTTTTTAATTTTTCAACAGGTTTTCGGGGGATTAAAAACTAATTAAAAATTAAAATATTTAATTCCGCCGAAAAATTAAAAAAATAAAAAATAATAAAAATTGTTTTTTAAATTAAAAATAATTTTTAAAAATAATATTTTTTGAATGTGTCGGCGGATTTTCGACCGAATAGTCCACCGAAAAATTAAAAAAGTAAAAAATAATATTTTTTAAATAAATAATATTAATAATTTTATATAATTTTAAAATATATTAAAATTGAAAATTTTGATTTTTATTTGAATTATTATTATAAAATTATTATTATTATTATTATTATTTTAATTAGAATTAAATGAATTTTTGTATGCTATATATATATATATGTTTATAATATTATGCATTATATATAAATTTTATAAAAATTAAAAAATATTAAAATTTTCAATAAATAAAAAACTTATTATTATTATTACTACTATTTTAAATTATTTTTATTTGAATTGTTGTCTGCTATACATATATAATGTAATGAATTATGACAACAAAGTGGAGATAGTTAAACGGTAAGAGTGTTGTTTGCTGACCAAGAGGGCGAAGGTTCGACTCCTAGCAGCTCCAAAACTTGGGACAATTTCGAGCGCGTGTACGCACGTGTGCGCGAGCTAGGGCAAGATCCCTGGTTCGACTCCTAAGTTGGGCGTTTGAAATTTTATTTTAAAAAATATACAATAAATTTCGGTGGATTATTCCGCCGAAAATATATTTAATTAAAAAAAATAATAAATAAATAATACTTTTTTGAGGTGTAAATTTCTACATCTAAACATATTATTTTTTTTAAAAAAAAAAGAAAGAAAAGAGAATCACAATACTTATATAAAATTTTTAAAACAAGGTGATACCTTTGTCTCCTTACTTATTATCTATGCAGGCCTCCTGCTAAATATGATGAAATCTGAAGTGTTCTTTTCTGGTCTTACAATGGAGGTGAAAGATGACAATCTCTTAAGAGTTAGGTTTCAAAGAGGGCAAATTACTAGTGAGATATTTGGGGGTTCCCCTCATTACCTCCAAGCTTAAAGCAGTCGAATGCAGTGCGATTAGCGGTGACCATGGAATAAGTTTCTTCAGCTTGAGTTGGGTTAAAAGCACGGACTATAGGGTCTCATCCCTACTTCAACCAGAGATGGAGAGCCGACATCGTAGCATGAATTGAGCCAATACCAAGTGCTCTCCTTGTCTGCTTCCTCCAAAGGATTGAATAAATGAAGAGAATGACCCTAGAAGAGGAGCCTTCCTCTAATATTCTACTCATACTTTACTCTCAACACATATCGGAGCAGGGAAAGAAGAGATGATGGTAATTATATACGTAGTAATGAATGCCCGACCTCTCTAGTGGAGCAATCCTATTGTTAGGAACATAATACATCAATCCTTTGTATCGAAGTAAGGTTGACTATGGATGATAGTTTAAGTCCGCCAGCAGTCAGGATTGAAAAATTATACAGATCTAATTCAATGACTTATGTCTTCATTGGTAACTAACCACCTTCGAGCACACATCAGTGGCACGTTGCTCGAGAAATAGCTCTCCTTTGGGAATGGCAGCATCTCGCTATCTAAGGCGAATCACGAGGGCAGCCTACACTCGAAAAATCTTCATCTTATGAACACTACAACCCTTAGGTTTATACCAAAAAACAAAAAGAGAAAAATTTCACGATCGGGTTTCTAAATGGAATTGAAGCTCTAGACAAAGAATACATTGCTTTGAATAGACTCGAAACAAGGACTCAATTGTAGAATAAAGTTCTAATGCAGAAGTAGAGAATTCAAGTGACAAAGCACATGGGCCTTCTCTTTAAGCTAGGAAAGTACTTTCCGATCATCAGTCTCACTAGCGCAGTGGATTTGTCTTTCTTTAGTTAGGACCTTGAGTTAATCCAAGCCTAATGGTCAACCACATTCAACGGTCAAAATTCATGCTAGGAGCTCTTTTTCAATAAGTGAGACTTTTCATGCCCAGCACAAGCATAGGATTGAAAGCCCATGGAAAGAAGTTACTCTGCCCTACATCGAACAAGAGTTAGCTTCCTTTTCGAGTCAGAATTTCAATTTACCTATCACCTATACCCGCTCTCCAACTCATCTTTCTTTTGCTCCATTCTTGACCTACTTGGTAAACTTTCACTCCCTTGCTTTTCCCGCTCATATGAGTTTTTTAGAGGAATTCCCATCTAGCCATGCATCACAGAAAGAGCCTTTCCTCTCGCTGGAACCTCCTTTACTTCAACCTATACCTAATTGATTCACATGGTAAATCCATGCAGGAATGGATAATTACGCCAAACAAATCTAGTTCGAAATGACACCCTTAGTATACGAATTGGAAGATAACTGATAATAGGATTGGATTTTCGTACATAGATTGTGTTAAAGGGTGAAAAAATACATTTTATAGCAGCCCTTGGGAAAGGATAAGAATACCGTTCACCAATTCCAATTGCCCTTTTTCGATCGGCCAAAAGCGTACTCTAAGCTAGGTTGCTGCTATTCAAGCATCTCAAACTCTATCTATAACGATTGCTATTTCACCTCTATAGAGAGGAGCTTCTGCTAAAGGAACTAGTGATCCCTAGCTCGAGACTCAAACTCCGGAAGCCAACCTGCCAACAAACATTGTGGGAGAATACTCTTCCCCCTCATCAGCTAATTAAGCTGAGCGGCAACCTTGAAATAGGGTTAGGTTTGACAGCACCAAGCTCTAAGGATGGGTATTCTATACTAGCTCGAACCCTTATAGCTAGAGAAAAAGACGGCCGTAAGTTGCATCTTAAGTCTTAAGAATTAGGTCCCTTAGTAATTCGGTCCTTTGGCTTGGTGTGTAAAAGAACAAAAGAGAGAGGCCTCTGGCTTATTAAGAAGCATATAAATGACATACTAAGCAAAAGCATGTAGACTCGAAAGAAGGAAGAAGAGCAGAAGCTTCCTCACTCTTAAAAGTTGTTACAAAAAAATATCTCTTTCTTCTCAGGCACAATTGCTTTTCTTGATTCGGGCATAATATCTTCAATAAATTGTTGTCTTCGTATCTGTCTCATCTCTAGTCCTGTGGGTTAGCCCAATTTCTCAGAAAGCACACTTGTCTTTTTGAGACGTAAGGCGTTAGACTTAGCTTTGTATATAAGCAAGGTCAAAGCATTAAAACCAAAGTGACTCTCGTTCAACCCTGCTCCTCGGCCTTCTTTAAAGCCTTGTGACTCACATCCCATCAAGTCAGGAACCAGACACTAAAACTAGCCTAGCCTGAGTTAGGCGAAGCTCAATCTTTTTTGTTGAGGTTCGGGAATCATATATCCCTTATCTGTGAGTCGAGAAAGATTTCCATTGCTGGCAAACTTGAAGCAGAAAACTAAATTCAAAGAGAGGAAAAACCCCTCGATAGAAAGAGTGAGACTATATCTTTATTTATAAGACTTGTTTAGAGCAAAGCAAGCAAGTTCGTCATTTTAAGTTAATGGGCAAGGGCCTATGCAAGGAACTGAGAGCATGAACTCCCAAACATCGGGAAATAAGGATCGTAACAAAGTCGCTTACCCTAAGCCCCAGAGGTGCCTAAAGCCATTCGACCAGTTGGAAAGGGGCGGATCACAACTCAATTGCTTGTGAAATTGAAGAGTGTAAAGTAGCTTGGCCGAGAGGGTAAGCAACGAAGTAACCGAAGATGCAATGTTCATCGGCTCCTCCCCCTATAGGGAAGTGGCTTTCAGCTCATTCACTTCATGCCTTTCATAGAATGGAGATAAGAATTAGGCTGCTGTTGAAAAGCATCTGCCAGTAGAGTTAGTGAACTCTTCTTGAGGTGCGGGTTCTATCCCCCGGGTCGTGGATTTAGGTTTAAGCATATACAAGGCAAAGGCCCCTAATAGTTCTCTTTCATACTAGGAAAGATTAGATTAAAATCACACCAGAAGAAAGCACTGCTGGCTGATCAGGAAGGGCCTTTGAGGAATTCCTTTGTTGAGACGTTGATATCGACGATGATCCGCATTAATGATTTATCCAACCTGCTCAAGAATCACATAAGTAAGGAAATTCCTTGCTTATTGTTATAATCTTCATCACCCAGGGACAATGGAATGGCTCACTTCACTCACTTGAGAGAGGGATAAAGACTAATTAAGAATATCATTGAGAGGAAAAGAAGGTCACTTCAGAGGTTAACTATGTGGATGTTGAAGGAATGGAATAAGGGCAGCTTTCAAGCTTGACTTTGACTCTTGAATTTGGCATTTGGGAAGGTGTTTTTGTACATAAAGAAGTAGTGGATCGCGGTAAGCTTTAGAGCTACCTGGGTTGAATGTGGTGATTTGTCTCTCTTTTTTGAGAGCTGCGAATGAATAGCTTACTCTCTTTCCTACCCTATCTTCGAAATTGTCTTCACTTAGTCCAAAGAGTGGGAAAACTCATTTTCCGTCACTAACCATTGCTCTAGATGCTCTCGTCTCAAAGAGTAATAGTCATATGTTGATCTTCATTACTAGCTCTGACGACTAGTCCTCTGCTAATGAAATACCCACAAAAACCCCTTCAGTTCCTCAACAGGGCATTTGTGCAGAATCTTTTCTTTCAATGTCTTGTCATTTTTTATGTACAGCTCTTGCTGTCCATCTGATCTTTCCTATCATCGAAATGGAAGAGGGACAACTAGTTAGCTTTCAATTGGCATGGGCCTAGGAGTGGCAATTCGGGTGGGTCGGGTGGGTTCACGTAGGGTTGAGGTAGGGGTATAACACAAAATCTTGCAACTCTAACCCAACCCATGACCTGTCAAACCCATGAGACTTCAACCCTAACCCAACTTGGTTGGGTTCGTGTCAACCCGGGTTGACTTGTTTTAAATAAAAAATTCCAACTCTTATAATGGAAAAATTAAAGCAATTATAATTTATTAGTTAAACGATGATTTTTTCCCCTAATTTTTCATTTGGCTAACTATACTATATATACATTTATTTTGTATCCACTATAAAAAAACACCATTTCACTAAGTCTACCGAAAATTTTGCGACAAAGAGATTTTTATATTTTGTCACAGTTTTAGAGTATCATCACATCATGTGATAGTTAATGACATAATTCAATATAAATAGAACTAAATAAAAAATTAGTAACAAGACATTCACTAACAAATTTGTTATAAATGAAATCTAACATAAAAAAACTAAATTTGTAATTGATTTGTCACTAAAAGGTATATATTCTTGTGGTCATGGTCGACTACATACAAAATAGATATTTGGAATTTACATTAAAAATTAATGAGTTCATTTCCTACTCTAGTTTATTTGAATTTTATTTATGATATACTGTAAAAATATTAGATAAAAAAATTCCATTCAATATTAAAATAAATCAATATAAAACATCAATGAATGCAAAAAAACAGTTAAAGGAAGAAGATATACTTTTTTGGAGGGAAGAAGAAGATGATAAGTGATAAATAACATAATTATAGTTTTTCATTCAAATTGATTTTTCACTTATTCAAAAGATTTAACGATCTCTTGTCTTTAAATATTTAAAAGTTTTTGTGTGTTTAATAATTAAAAAATTCCCTATTATTTTTTTCATAATTTTTCCTATGTTATATTATTAATGATTAATTATAACCATCAAATTGTTATGATTTATAATTTATACATAATATATTTTTCTCTAAATGAGAGGGAAAGGAGAAAAAAAGATTAAAAAAATCGATTTGGGTTGGGTTGGGTAGTGTTGTCGGTTAACCCATAAAAAAATTCGGGTTATATGGATAACCCACGAGTCAACCCAACCCATATTTTTTAGGTCACTTTCGGGTTCGACCCATTTTCAACTCAACCCACGAACTCTCAACCCTAAACCTGTAACGACCCGAAAAAATATTCATTTATTTTATTAAAATATATTGGACTAAAACGCGCAACGGTAATATTTTCATAGTTGTATAAATAATAATTTTCACATAAGATTTGTACAAAATACAAGAGTTATAATTTTAAAAAGAATAGAAAAGTAACTATATTGTGTAAAAGGCTTCCAAATGCTTCTGCTGCGCCACTTTGATCCACTATCTCATTTCTTTCTAAAAATAGTCACATTAAGAAGAATCAACACGGCGGTTGAGTAGAAATTTCACTTAATCACATAAGGTGCTCATGTGTATAATATGTGCACATCATCATAATATCTCACATAATATTTCACATAATGTTACCTTTCGAGTCACTTATTAGTGACTCCCTTATGTCTCCTACAGTACAATATTCCAACAGTTCACGTCATTAATCCCAATATTCCATCCGTCCATATCAATTCCATTCGTTCACATCGGTGGTCATATCTCGAGATTATGCCAATTCCTACGACCCACAACCAATACATGGAACACTCCGTCCATGCAAGATCGGATTAGGACATGGATGGCGAGAACTGTTTTAAGACCGGCAAGCCCATTGCCGCCCGGCCGAACTCAGCCCATCCACACCGATAACACATTTGGGTTCGGTATACACAAATAAAGATTTTCACATAAACATATTCTCACATAATTTCATGATTTCATGCTTTAGGAGAGCATATATTGGACATAATAAGACATGAGCATAAACTAGAGCATATAAATATAATTAAGGAGTACTTTAAACATGGATGCATCTAGCTTGTAGTAAAACATGATTCCTAAGCTTATTCTAGCACAATAGCTTATTTAAGTATGTAAAAGCATAGAACAACTAAACTTATGGAATTAAGCAAAATTCCTATCTTTTTTCAAAAGTGGTTTATAAAAATCGGGAGAATAAATAAAAGGCTACTAATGTATATTATATATATATATATAAGTGGAGGGATATGTATATATATGTATATATGTAGGTTTTCAAAGATGTAAGAAAAAAGTGGGGTTTTGAAAGGATTTTGTAAATGTAAGAAGGTATATATATATATAAAGGTTAATATGTCTATATATATGGTTAGAAAGAGGGGTAATTGTATATATATGTATATAGGAAGGTATACTAATAATATAGTGTGATATATATATTGAAAGTGCAAGATTTTGGGGGTGTGTGGGTTATAGGCGGGATTTGTATAATGTGTGTGAAAAAAATGAAAACATGCCTCCCCTATTTATAGTGTTGAGCATGTTGAATAGATTTATTTAATATTAAGGTCAATTTTTATTTAATGCAATTTTTACACCTTGGTTGGGTAATTAATGAAATAATCCAACTCATGGACTTAAGTGGCACCCTAAATATACTTAAGTGTGACCTACATTGTATGAATCATCCCCTAAGTAAATATGAGCCATGCAAGTGCACATTTTCTAGAAATATTGTTACAAGAATTAACAAGAACCATGCAAGTGTACAAGTTGAAGAATCGTCTTAGAAGAATATCTTGTAAGATATTTTAATAAAATAGTAACACAAAATCAAATAAAATCAAATAAAATATGATAAAATCTGATTTTTATTGTCCTAATCTTATAAAATCTGATTTTTATTGTCCTAATCTTATAAAATCTGAAATCATATCTTTATTTAATTAAAAATTCGAATTTGTATTTATTCATTTTTGTAAAAACCCAAAATTAGGGTTTTAGGGCATAAAATTCGAAAAATTCATAAAACCCCTATTTTTGTGTTGGGTTCGTGCTGGGTTGTCGTGTTGGATCAGAAATTGACACCCCTACATGGGCCTACTTACTTCTTCACTTTTCGGCTTAACGACTACTACCTTTTTCAATTGCTTTCATTCCTTTTCTTGTCTTATACTATTCGTACCCTACGATGAGTAGGCCACTAGTTCCCTTTAGAGTTTGTTTAACACTAATAAGGGCGCCAAATTGCGAGTGCTATCTAAGAGAAAGGTTGCTTTTTAGGGTTTCCTTCAAACTAGAAATATTATAAGAGAAGAAAGAGAGCTTTAGAAGCGACTAATCTTTTCTTTATGCCCAAAGACTCCCATGCCTTTCTTGGTTGGACCAAGGTGATTCTTGCCTTCCTGAATTGGGAGGGCAAGTCTCTCTTTTTTCTTTGGGGGAGCTGAGTAGTCAAAGAAAAGAGAAGAATATGAATGAAATAATGGAAGCTATGGTTCCTTTTTTAGAAAATATATAGTCTCTTCCATCCACTAGTGGTATTCTTATTACCATAGATGCTAATCCGATTGTTGTTTTGGATACAATCATTGAGGATTACCTATGGGATGTTCTCGAGAAGGAAAAAGAAAATTGGAAGGAGCTCAGAAACTCGTGGGAATACAAATTGGTGGAACGCCAGAGAGAACAATACGAAGTAATGATAAAGTCTATTGCTGGAGTATTGAAAGTACAAAAATAGGGATGCTGGGGTTGACTATTTTGGGCCCCATGGATATTGATAGAGCAACGAGTATCGTTTTCGACAATCTCTTCGATCGCTTTGAGACTCATAAGAGCCGAAAAAACTATTTAACTAGAGTCCTGGTGAATATAGGAAACGAAAGAAGCCCGGTTAGGGAGCACTCCTAAAAGACCTAAAATTTTATAAGGCCGAGTAGTTTCAATTGGAAATGGTGTTGCAAGTCTATCAGATCAGTGCAACCATAGTAGACTTTTTTCATGGTGTTGTTGACATTGTTGAGAGCAAATTTTGTTGTAAGCCTTGCTTCAAATCTTTTCTTTTTTCAGCATGCCGTTCCGCGAGCAGAGCGAATAAAAAAAAAAAATCCAACCTAATATGTATATCCTTCGACCCTTGTCTCCTCATCTTCCTATTTATAAGCCACAACTTACTTTGACGTTTCAAATTTCCCATAGAATCTCTGGAGCTTTGCTAGCCAGTATCATTTTTTTTTTATCTTCTTTGTCTAAAAATAGGTTTGATTTGCTTCACCTATGAGAATGTCTACCAATTTTTCTTTTATTCATCAAAGCTCATCATAATCTCCATCCTTAGCCCTGTCCTACCATATTTATAACGGAGTTTGCCATTTATTGATGGTTTTTTCTAGATTTGGACAACGGAAATGATTGCTCAAAATCCATTTACACTTATTTCTAATTTTTCTTTTCTTATGAACTACTTATTATTATTAGCGTAGATAGCTTTCTTCTCTAAAGGTTATGCCTAGAAGCTGACATTAGGCTATTGGCCTTTTATTTGCATCTTCCCGACCGGAAGGGGTTCGCTTTGTTTGGGATCAACTTGCAAAGACTTGACCTGGGTTCCCTCGTAGAGTGGCATCTTTTATAAGACTCCACTTCCTCAGTGGAACTGAAAAAAAGAAAGAGTTTGAGCTCTTTTGGCTTACTTTTAACCACGCGGGGCGACTATCTGCGTGCGTCCCAAAGTGAGGTCCATTTTTTTGGTTTGGGTACACTCAAGAAAAAGGGTTTGGAATTTGACCTCCCCTTATATGCTCTAAAAAGGGTCATTGACTCCTTTTTTGTTTAGGATCCCCTTTTTCAATTATTTGTTGAGCCCGATGTTGAATCACCATCGTTGCACATTCATTCTTGGTTTGGTTGCTGGTCTAGTGAGCCTTCCTAGCCACTTAGAGTTACAACGTACCTGCTGAAGACTGTAATGTAAGTAACTCAGTGTGCCATACAGGGAAATGAAAGCATAATTCATTCGGATCCTCGCATATGTTCAATCTTTTTTTAGCGGGTTCCCTGGAGATTTTTATGATTAATGCAGCCTTCATTTTGCTCATTCATGGAGTTATATTTAGTACCTCTAAGAAATATGATTATCCGTCGTTAGTCAGTAATGTGGATTGGCTTGGATTACTTAGTGTTGTGCGCCTAGGAGGGCAGCACGCTTTGGGATGCGGAGGAGCTATTATCCTCCAATACCCTAACCTAATGTGGCACCGGGTTTGGACCGCAGGGAACCATAGCATGGGGGGACATCTAATCCATTTGCCATTGCAAGGCTAGCTAATGGTATGTAACAGGCTCGAAAACCCCTGGTTCTGGAAGGCACATGAGTCCGAATGCTATGTTGAATGTGCGATTGACACTACGTAGGTACTTGTGCAAGTGAGGAGTCGGTCGGTTCTAGAAACTTTGGCAGCGGCGTGAGGAGTTAACGACCGGACGTGCTGCAATCTAGGGATCACGAGGTAGCTCTTTATCTCTATGGTGATCGAGGGGGCATAGCACAATTCTTCTTGGAGGAGGGTTATTTGCCCAGGTGATTGATCCTGCCAGAATTTACTCCTACCTATACACTGGCAATCGAAGTAGAGCATATATATGACAATCTTCATGCGTGAATAGCCGATAGGAAAGAAAGGGCACTAGATGATAATGAGAAATGGCACCGCATCTAGACGGGCAGGTGGAATGGATGAGCGGAATGGAAGAGCGAAAGGTGTCATGCCATGTAGTGAGGAATATCCCCAGTCTTATGTAACACAACCGCTTTCAATGCCTCAAGGTGCTACTGAGGAACTGAGGGACCTTCTCGAGCACAGGGTAGGTAATTGAAAGATAGAGCTAGCCTATTCATTATGGGGAATCAATGCTCCAGATCGAATAGAACTTACCTACAACACCTAGCTTTTGCTAGTGCATATAAGCTTAGCTACGCTTACACAACCAGTTTGGCTTCCTCTCTGGTGGCCACTTTCCTTA
Source organism: Petrea volubilis (assembly GCA_026212405.1). NCBI lineage: Eukaryota > Viridiplantae > Streptophyta > Magnoliopsida > Lamiales > Verbenaceae > Petrea > Petrea volubilis. The sequence goes on from JAOWBU010000960.1 coordinate 17,830, forward strand.
CGGGGGATGATGTCGAGGCAATAAAAAAGTGCAAGGTACATTATGGTAAGGCATTTGAGATCAAGGATCTAAGAACTCTGAAGTACTTCCTAGGAATAGAAGTTGCCCACCCAAAAAGGGGATCTATCTTTTCTAGAGGAAGTATATTGTTGATCTTTTGAAAGAGACTTGGGGGAGCCAAGCCTGCTGAGCAAGATGCATTGTGATTTCCTCTTCTGTGGATGAACCAGAGCATGACCCGGGATGGGAAGAGAAAGACTCTTTTCTTCAGCGAGCTTTCTCTCGTAAAGCCAAAGACGCCCCAAGACAAGGTCAAACTATTGGGAAGAGGACATGGTCAATAGAACCTCGTTGGATCCGGGCTGGCACAGTGGCGCCCATTCAACATCAGTTCCGAAAGGGTTCGCTCATGCTGGAGGGAGCATCCCCACTTTGGGCCTAATCCGAGTGAGTGATTGCTATGACCTCATGGCGTTACATAATGAGTGCATTGATATCCTCACTTTGAGCCAGATGGAGTATGGCTACAAACATTCATGTAATGATTTTGCAACCCAATGAAGTAAAGCTAATCTTTGTTCACTTAGACTAAAAAATCAAAGAAGTGATGACTTCTTGATTGAGAGAGTTTTTGTTGTTGTGTGTGTTGATTGATCGTTCGATGATCTGTAAGTGGTGAATCCAGATCCTTTTATAGGCTTCAAGTTGCAACCGACTCCCTTTATTCTTTGAGCTTGATAGTTTATTCAAGCTTGGCCATTCGAAATAAATGGCAGCCCTTGCTTCTTGATTGTGGCATTACGCTATCATATGCGAATTTTAAATTTTCAGCATCACATGGCCTTTATTTTATGCATATTTTTTGGTATAACAATGCCTATTTTTAGCCAATATGTTATTTCCTATCTAGAAACCCCAAAAAACAGGGGTTTAAATTTTGACTTTATTATTGTATTTATCTTCTTTTCCATTTTATATTTTTGTGTTGATTGGGCCATGGGCCTTCAATTTTATTCTAGCCTGGGCCTCTAACATGGGCTGCTTCGTATGTGTCAAAGCGACATGGGCCCTACTTATTCATTTTGGCATGACGAAAAGGCTAAAAATACCAACTCACTCCTAATTTACACCAAAATTCATTTTTGGGCCCAAACAGAACCGGGGGGGGGGGGGCAGATGAATTATATTTAATTATTTTTGTCACTTACTCTTAAGATCTTTTTTGATTTTAAAATTTTAATATATTATTTAATAAATAGAGGGAGAGATAGGAATTATATTTAATTACTTTGTGATTTATTTTTTAGATTTTTTATTTAAATATATTATTTGATAAATTGAAAAATAAAAAAATAATGAATAACGACAAATTTAAGAAAATGTATAGGAAATCTTTCGATTATTATAAAAAAAAAATCAATTGATCATGCTATTAAAATATTATTTTATTGCTTTATTGATTTTTAAATAAAATAACAAATGGGCTTATTATAATAAGTATATAAATAATGCTAGATTTTAGGTAATTTTAAATTTTAATAAACTAAAGGGGCTGAATTGCAATAATTGATAAATATACTTCAATTTATTTAAAAAATGTGGTGTAATAGTCAGTGTAGGGGTATTTAAGTCAATTGGCCACTATTTCAAAGTAAAAACGGTGTTGAAATGCAAGCATAAATGCACATATGGTGTGTACTGGTCACGTTCCGTTAAAGTGAAAAAACGCGTAGTATTTTCTTAACCACAAGATTTATTTTGACTATTTTTAGACTATAGGGGGTTTTAGCAACTTTCCCAAACCACATAGGAGTTTTTTGGAATTTGGCCATTATTTTATTAATAGTTGAAAAAAATGAAATGTTGCAATATTTAATAAGTGTATGAAATTTTATAGGTTAAATACGTTAAACGCCCAACTTTTTGGGGTCTTTTGCATTTTGATATTAAACCTTTGTAAATGTGCGATGTGGTACCTAACATTGTGATATGATGGTACTTTTGATGAAATGTTTACGAATATTTCATTGAAAATGTATAATTAATTGCAATTGACCCTTTTGTATAATTGAAAACTGATGTAAAATTCCTAAAAAGTCATCAATTTCCAATTATACAAAGGGGTCAAATGCAATTAACCTTACATGTTCAATAGAATATTCTGAAAGACTCTATCAAAAGTACCACCAAAGCATAATTTATAGACATTTCACAAATTTTTATTGCTTAATAGAAAGCACCCTGAAGATTGATTGGGGTGCTTAACTATTCATGATTCTAGCATTATTGCAAATAGCCTTAGTAATTAGTAGCACACACTTCCC
>JAOWBU010000961.1:0-20151 GCA_026212405.1 Petrea volubilis
AGTGGCACGCAAAAAATCGAATCGAATGGACATTTATAAAAAAGGTACACATCTACGAATATATGGCTTGGTGACGTGAATGGGGACAATTTTTTGAAAGTCTTAGAAATCAATGAAACTTTTTCAAATTTTGGCGTGCAACGCAAAAATTGTTTGACATCAATAAAAATATACTGGCGTTGAGTTTTTATTTTTTTATTTTTTATTTTTTATTTTTTTTTAGCCTGCCATAATCAAATTGTCACCGGACACTGATCAACTGTGTATCTATACCTGTCTATATCTATATGCACATATAGATCTGTATAAATATAAATATCTTAAAAAAACTATAAAATGAACGCAAAGATAATGGCAACGTGTCACGCCCGGACAATTCGAGTACACACAAGTGCATCCAAGAGCGAGACAGGGGCGTGGAGGTTCCATAAGATTCTCCCAATACTTAGAATATTTTTGACCTTCTAAAAGGGGCGTATTTGTAAATAGCACTTTAGAAGGTCCATGGGTAGGTAAGGGTCATATTGTAAAAAACCCATGAGTAGGTGGGTAGGTAAGGTCATACTTGTAAAAAAACCCGATGAGTAGGTGGGTAGGTAAGGGTCATACTTGTAAAAAACCCCATGAGGTAGTGTGGAAACGTATCGTAGCCGTTAGATCAAATGCATCTCCACCCTCCATTGGAGAGGAGAACATCTATAAATAGGGGACTATTCTCATTTGTAAATCATCAAGCAAAGTTTGAGTGAATAAACCAAATTCCTTTCTCACTCTTCTCTTTGTGTACTTTCCTTTCATTTCTTGGTGTTCTCACTTTCATTCTTTCATTTTCCGAAGAAGTAGGCTGACTTAGCTTGTTTCGCAGGGGCGGAACCAAGGACTAAGTGGCCGCACGGCGTGCTTGAAAGGTCAAGACCGTGACAAGTGGTATCAGAGCCACGTTGGGCTTTGAGTGTGAAGAAAAGTGCCAATGGCCAACACCAATGAGACCGTCAACACTGCCCTGATCGAGGAGCGCGAGAGGCCGATCCAGGGGTAAGACAAGAAGGACGAGAGCACAGCAAGGTCGCAGAGAGGGCGGCTCTAGAAGTTACTCTGGGCAAGCTGGACGAGGCGGAGTGGAGCAAGTCGACGCTAAATGTTCAGGAGTTGGAGATCAAGAGAGGGACGAGATGCAAGATGCTCTCCGAACTCTATTGGTATCTGAGGATTGAAGGACGGCGGAGGAGGCCTTGGAGGATCGTCATTAAGACGTTGGTCGGTGCAGGAAAGGCCAGAGATGCACGGGAATAATGAGGCCATCCAGCTCTATATAGCCAGTCATGAGGGGATCCGCGAGGAACTAGCCTTGTGCAGGGAAGGCTGCCCTCACCGGGGGATCCAGTGCAAGGAGGACAGAAGATTGATGGTTCCGAAACCCACTTCTTTTGGGGGGACAACGAGATCGCTCAAAGTGGCGAGAAACTACTTCTTGGAGCCTCGGACAACTACTTTAGGGCCCTCAATGTCCACCGATGACAGCTACAAAAATACAAATCCGCTTCTCCCACTACCTTACCGGACGTCGCGATGCTATGGTGTGCGAGAAAGGAACGCCGATATGGAACGGGGGTACTTGCCAGATCAATACTGGGGATGATTTTAAGAGAGCACACTAAGACCGGCATTCTATCCGGACAACGTGGTTTATGAAGCTAGAAAGAAATTGCGCGAATTGAAGCAGCGATCAACGATACCAGAGTATATCAAGGAATTTTCCAACCTGATGTTGCAAATTCCAAACATGGCCGAGGAGGATTTGCTGTTCTATTTCATAGATGGATTGCAAACTTGGGCAAAGCAGGAGGTGCAACGTCGTGATGTCAAAACAGTTGATGAGGCCATCTCAGTGGCTGAATCCTTGATCGAATACCACGCAACATCACCAACAGTTCCTTCAAACCAAGGCCCGATAGAAATATCCTACAAAAGTAGGAGAAAAGGAAGTCATGAATGATAAAGCATCGTTGGGACGAAAAGAGGGAGAAGTGAGGAGAAATTTCGTGCCCCGCGGAGGTTGCTTTGTGTGCAAAGGGCCACACGGCATGAAAAACTGTCCCAAGTTGGGTTCCCTATCTGCCCTCTTGGCGGGACACGAGACAGCTACAAATTCTGAAGAAGAAAGTCCGCAAATAGGGTCGCTACAACTTCTCAACGCCCTCAAAGCGGAAGACCTACCGGCAACAACCAGCAAGGGGCTGCTGTACGTGGACATTATCATTAACGGGAGGCCCAGCAAAGCTATGGTGGATACCGGGGCAACCCACAATTTCATTACAGAGGACGAGGCTAGAAGACTGGGTCTTCCGATGATCAAAGGAGAAGGATGGCTCAAAGCAGTCAATGCTAGAGCTAAACCACTCAATGGCCTGGCAAAGGGAGTTGACATCAAACTAGGAGCATGGAGCGGACGAGTGGACTTTTCAGTTGCACCTATGGATGATTTCAACGTGGTGCTCGGAATGGAATTTTTCCGAAAGGTAATTGCTATTCCTATGCCTTTCTTTAACATGATGTGCATTTTTGGGAAGGATGCAGCTTGCATGGTTCCAGCCTCAAGAACACCTTGAAAAAGAAACCTATAGTCAATTGCTGTCCGCAATGCAAATAGTGAAAGGTGTCAAGAAAGGCGAGCCAACCTTCATTGCCACCCTCAAGACCGAGTTTAGGACACCAACAGAAGCTGAAGAGGAGAGAATACCACCAATCATTGAGGCAGTCCTCGAGGAGAACAAGGATGTGATGGCCATCAGAGTTACCCAAGAGTCTCCCACCAAGACGCGAGGTAGATCATCGGATTGATTTGGAGCCTGGTGCTAAGCCACCCGCCATGGCACCATACCGCTTAGCCCCGCCCGAGTTAGAGGAACTTCGAAAGCAATTGACAGAATTAATGGACACAGGACGCATCCGGCCATCAAAAGCACCCTATGGCGCTCCCGTACTATTTCAAAAGAAGCAGGATGGCACGTTGAGAATGTGTGTGGACTACCGGGCACTTAATAAGGTAACAATCAAAAATAAGTACCCTATTCCTCTAATTGCTGACCTTTTCGATAGGCTCGGAAGTGCCAAGATGTACACCAAGATGGATCTACAAAAGGGGTATTATCAAGTCCGAGTGGCGGAGGGGGACGAGGCAAAGACAACATGCATAACTCGATATGGCTCCTTCGAATGGTTAGTCATGCCGTTCGGATTAACGAATGCTCCAGCCACATTTTGCACACTCATGAATAAGATATTCCATCCATACCTCGATAAATTTGTGGTGGTATATCTGGATGATATCGTGGTATATAGCAACACTTGGAAAGAACACGCTAACCATCTACGTATGGTGTTTAAGATCTTGAGGGAGAACAAACTTTATGTCAAGAAGTCCAAGTGCGAATTTGCCAAGGAAGAAGTTACATTCCTCGGACACAAAATCGGGCAGGGACAATTGAAGATGGATAGCTCAAAAATCAGAGCTATTACCGAGTGGGAGGCTCCAACCAAGGTGACGGAATTGCGGTCATTTCTCGGTCTAGCCAACTATTACCGCAGATTCATAAAGGGATACTCGGCGCGGGTAGCTCCCTTGACGGATTTGTTGAAGAAGAAGGTAACGTGGGAATGGTCAAAGGCATGTCAGAAGGCCTTTGATGATTTGAAGGAGGCAGTGAGCCAGGAACCTGTCTTGGCATTACCTGATTTTTGGTAAGAATTTTGAATTGCATACTGATGCTTCCGACTTTGCTATTGGTGGGGTGTTGATGCAGGAAAGACACCCAATAGCTTTTGAGAGTCGCAAGCTTAATGATGCTGAGCGACGCTATACCGTGCAAGAGAAGGAAATGACGGCAATCATACATTGTCTAAGAGTATGGCGTCATTACCTGTTGGGATCAAGGTTCGTGATCAAGACAGACAACGTGGCCACGAGTTACTTCCAAACCCAAAAGAAGCTAACTCCGAAGCAGGCGAGATGGCAAGATTTCCTTGCCGAATTTGATTATGTTCTGGAGTACAAGCCAGGGACGGCAAATGTTGTAGCTGATGCATTAAGCCGTAAAGCGGAATTAGCTGCAATCAGCCAAGTTCAAGGGGACATAACCGAGGAAATAAAAGAAGGCATGAAGCATGACCCGACAGCTAGACAGCTGAAGGAATTAGCAAAAAATGGGAAGACCAGACAATTTTGGGTAGAAGAAGATCTAGTCTTCACCAAGGGGCGACGCCTATACGTCCCTAGGTGGAACAACTTAAGGCGTAATCTTATCTGCGAGTGCCATGACTCAAAGTGGGCGGGACACCCGGGCCAGAAGCGGACAAAGGCACTGCTAGAAACAACCTATTTCTGGCCCCAGATGCAGGCTGACGTCGAAGCCTATGTTCGGACATGCCTGATATGCCAGCAAGACAAAGGAGAAAACAAGCAACCAGCAGGATTACTCGAGCCGTTGCCCATCGCTGAGCGTCCATGGGACTCAGTCACTATGGACTTTATCAGTGCGCTACCAACATCGGAAGGATACGGATCGATTATGGTGGTGGTGGATCGATTTTCGAAGTATGGGACCTTCATCCCTTGCACAAGGGATTGTACTGCCGAAGAAGCAGCCCGAGCATTTTTCAAGAATGTGGTAAAATATTGGGGTTTACCGCGAAGTGTTATAAGCGATCGGGATCCTCGCTTCACGGGTAAACTCTGGACCACATTATTTAAATTACTTGGGTCACAATTACGGTTTTCCACCAGTTTTCATCCACAGACTGATGGTCAAACTGAGAGGGTTAATGCCTTGCTGGAAGCATATCTACGACACTTTGTGGGTGCCAACCAAAAGGATTGGGTTTAAACTCATGGATGTGGCCCAGTTTTCATACAACCTACAGAGGAGCGAGGCTACAGGAAGCAGTCCGTTTGAGCTTGCAACAGGGCAGCAACCATATGCACCACACACACTCACAATCGTACAACACAATGACAAAAGTCCCGGTGCAGTGAAGATGGCGACAACATGGGAAGAACAAGCTGATCTTGCACGGTCTTATCTTGAGAAGGCGCGCAAGAAGATGAAGAGATGGGCTGATGAGAAGCGCCGCCCATTAGAATTCCAAATAGGTGACCAAGTCCTGGTGAAACTACTTCCCCAACAGTTCAAGGCCTTTCGAGGAATGCACAAGGGACTGTTACGCAAGTACGAGGGACCATTTCCAATCACAGGGAAAGTAGGTAAGGTTTCCTATCGAGTTGATCTACCCCCTACTTTAAAGATTCATCCAGTCTTTCATGTGAGCATGCTTAAACCCTACCAACAAGACGAGGAGGATCCCAGTCGAGGAGAATCAACTCGTGCTCCCCCTATAGTTACAAAGTCCTACAATCAAGAGATAGAAGAAGTACTCAGTTCCCGGGTCGTTCGACGACGGGGAGTACCTCCGACCACACAATACTTAATCAAGTGGAAGGGATTGCCCGAGTCTGAAGTCACATGGGAATCCAAAGCAGATTTGTGGCAGTTTCAAGACAAGTTGAATCACTTTGAGACGACGAGGGCGTCGCCAAATTAGGTGGGGGAGAATGTCACGCCCGGACAATTCGAGTACACACAAGTGCATCCAAGAGCGAGACAGGGGCGTGGAGGTTCCATAAGATTCTCCCAATACTTAGAATATTTTTGACCTTCTAAAAGGGGCGTATTTGTAAATAGCACTTTAGAAGGTCCATGGGTAGGTAAGGGTCATATTTGTAAAAACCCATGAGTAGGTGGGTAGGTAAGGGTCATACTTGTAAAAACCCATGAGTAGGTGGGTAGGTAAGGGTCATACTTGTAAAAACCCCATGAGTAGGTGGAAACGTATCGTAGCCGTTAGATCAAATGCATCTCCACCCTCCATTGGAGAGGAGAACATCTATAAATAGGGGACTACTTCTCATTTGTAAATCATCAAGCAAAGTTTGAGTGAATAAACCAAATTCCTTTCTCACTCTTCTCTTTGTGTACTTCCTTTCATTTCTTGGTGTTCTCACTTTCATTCTTTCATTTTCCGAAGAAGTAGGCTGACTTAGCTTGTTTCGCAGGGGCGAACCAAGGACTAAGTGCCGCACGGCGTGCTTGAAAGGTCAAGACCGTGACAAACGGCTCTAATACACCTCCAAATTTCTAATTTTTGACAACCTTTCAGCCTTCCTTCCGCTCTCGCTCTCCCCATGGTAGTACAATCGTAAGGTAAAGATTGGAATGGCAGCGACAATACCCTCGCGCTTCTCCATCTCAATCGATTTAGTGGTTGGTGCTCCGTCCTTGGCTGGTTTCAGAAAAGCGAGTCCTTATAACCGCCTGTCTAATGCAAAAAGACGGCTTCCCTTATCCTCATTAAGATTTAGCTCAAGGCTAAGAGTGAGAGGAGTTATATCGTCCTCAGCGTGGTCCCCTGCCGTCTCCCCGCGCGACATCAACAACAATAGCATTTCGGTTCCGTCCAAAATTCGAACTCCAACCGAGGCTGAGCAGCGCGACGCACTATCGTTGCTGAACGAGAGGATTCGGCGTGAGCACAAGAGAGAATCGCCGTCGTCCAGGCCCGCCATGGACTCCGAGGAGGCCGACAAGTACATTCAACTGGTGAAGGAGCAACAGCAGAGGGGTCTGCAGAAACTCAAGGGGGACAGAACAGGTAGCGCTGCGGGTGCCTTCATTTATAAGGTGGACCCTTATACCCTCCGTTCTGGCGACTATGTTGTGCACAAGAAAGTTGGCATTGGACGATTTGTCGGTGTCAAATTTGATGTTCCTAAACATTCCTCGGAGCCGATTGAGTATGTTTTCATAGAGTACGCTGATGGAATGGCCAAGCTACCAGTTAAGCAGGCATCACGGATGCTCTACCGCTACAATCTGTAGGTCTTTGTTATTCATATTATTTTGTCGTATGCTGACTAACTCACATCTTTCCATTGATTTGCTCACGAAATTATCAACAAATAGTCGTTATACTTGAATTCTGGTGTAATAGTTCTCTTTCTGTGTGGAAAAAAGTACAAATTTAAAGTTGAAAAGTTGAAGTCCTGGAAGATTTCACTAAATGTTAACTTGTATCGAGGGAGGTTAGTGGAATTTTATCAGATTAACTGGTCCATCAAAGATATTCCTATATTACTTTATATTTTGTGAGGAATAAGACTCTGATATGTCTTTCCTCCAAAACACTAAGCATCCGCAGTGCATGCAAAATTAAGTTATAATGTATTGCCTTGACTAGATGGCATTACCAATTAAGAAAATTAGATAAAGCAATGTAGATGCTGATTAAGTTTTTGTTTCTACTTTAGTCCAAATGAAACCAAAAAGCCACGGACCTTAAGCAAATTGAGTGATACTAGTGCATGGGAGAGGAGAAGGATAAAGGGTAAAGTTGCAGTTCAGAAAATGGTTGTTGACCTGATGGAGTTGTACCTGCATAGACTCAAACAGAGGCGGCCTTCCTACCCAAAAAGTCATGCCATGGCTGAATTTGCATCCCAATTTCCATACAAGCCAACTCCAGATCAAAAGCAGGTGATAAGAATGTATCTGACATAATGCCAGAACTCTTTGCCATCATTAAGCAAGCCTTTACAGTTTCCTTATGCAGATTGGTTTTGCATTTGAAATATCTCTTCTCGTTGCATATTTTAACTTTGCAACTTAATCTGAAATAGTGTTTCACACATCCATATTTAGCTTCCATGGTTGATGCTCACGTCTCTCGCAATTTAAATTCTCACTTTAGGCGTTCATGGATGTGGAAAGGGATTTGACAGAGAGAGAAAACCCAATGGACAGATTGATTTGCGGGGATGCTGGTTTCGGTAAGACTGAAGTAGCATTGCGTGCCATATTTTGTGTGGTCTCAGCTGGAAAGCAGGCTATGGTTTTAGCCCCAACTATAGTGCTGGCCAAACAACATTTTGATGTTATCTCAGAGAGATTCTCTAGATATCATAACATCAGGGTCGGACTTCTAAGTAGGTTTCAGGTATGAGAAATGTTGTGTCCTGGTTACTGATTGTCAATGTACTATAGCCATATGATGGTTCATCTGCCTCTTGACCCTCCAATGACTCAAGTTTGCCTTCTATGTGATATTCTAAGTTTTGGCCATTCGAGTTAAATTTGTATCAATCAGATTGCATATGTGGAATTAGATAATACTGAAGATTTGTCTTAGTGAAGAATCCCATTTTGTATATATAGTGAGATAGGATTGATTAAAGAATGGTATAGATACAATGATACATGTAAAATATTTACACCAAATACAGAAAATATCCTTACATACTTTTACTTCTCTGTGCATATTTATTATGTTATAAAAATTGATATATTCCAAGATCTCTTATGGTGCTACATAGTATTCAGTATGGAGCCCCTGCACCTTTTCAACTGTTGAATGAGCTTAAGCTAAGCGAAGCACAATTAATGAAAAGAGGAACTTCCTTGTATTCACACATCTGTTCTTTTTTTTTTTTCCCAGCATTTATTTGAAGTTCATTGCATCCTTTTGGTTTGATTAAATTGGACACTGAAAGTAATTTTGAGATGAATATCAATGGTTGGTTTTTGCAATCTGTGACATCAATTCACTTGTTATTTCAGTCTTCACCAACTAAAAGGGGACTATGGATTTCCACATACAAAACTATTTCTCATGAGAACGTCATGAATGTAATCTTGTTTTGCTAAATGTTGGACTCTGTCCCCAGGCCTCTTGGTAAATCTGAAAATGTTTTATGGGTTTGAGATTAGAGGTTAGGTTAGTATTAGGTTTGGGGTTTATTATTTAATAAATAAGTTTTAATGTATGAGATTTGGGGGTTTAAGGTTTCGGGTTTTCGTATATGGTTTTGGGTTTAGGCATTTGGATTTGGGTTGAGGCTTTGTGGTTTTATTTGGCTACAATTGTTTTGTGTGAGGCTTTTTTTTTTTTTTTTTCCTTGTGATAATATGCACACACACCATATGCACACTGCCAGGATTCAAAACCTAGCGACACTCCCAAGGCTCTAAAGGCAGACAATTGGTTAGTGTGAGATTGAGGGTGTTGGGTTTCGGGCTCAGGGTTTGCTGCTTGGGCCTTTATGTGCTTAGTACTTAAGATCTGATGCTTGCGATTCAAGGGGTGTAGAGTTTCAGGGTTTTAAGAATTGGGTCTTAGGTATACAATTTAAGTAGTGGGGTTTTTCTTGTGCGTAGTTGTGAAAGGTAAGCGGCTCAGGCAGGCAGTCAGGCAAGCTTACGTTACCTCTCTGGCCACAGGCGAGGCGTTTTCTGGTGGACGACATCAGGCGCCTCACTGCCTCGCCTGAAATTGAGGCGAAAGGCGCGCCTAGGCATGGAAGGTTTCGGATTTAGAATTTCAAGGTGGGCTTGGTTTTTACACTGGGAACTTGGGGTTTAGGGATTTGATTTTGAGGTTTGGGTTTTGCATGGATGGATTTAGTGGGTACACCAAAGAGACTTGGCTCCCCAACATTTTCTTATATCTCTTGTAACTTTACACAGTATTCCCAACCTTTTTATATCAGGAGAAAAGTTCATCTCTAACAAGGCAATAGTCCTTAAGTTCTCATTATGGAACTTCAGTTTTCGGTCTTTCACTCTCTCCTGGGATATAGGTTACTGGTTTTTCTTGAACATCTAATTTGTATCTTGTTACTGGCTTACTGCTATGCTCTTGGATGAAATATAATGCGGAATATTCTAACTTTTATTCTTTACTGTGGGATCCATCTTGTTGATATATTAAGACCAAGCAGGAGAAAGAGACACATCTACAGATGATTAAAAATGGTGATCTGGACATTACAGTTGGGACTCATTCATTATTGGGCGATCGTGTTGTATATAATAACCTTGGCCTGCTTGTTGTTGATGAGGAACAGGTTTTTTCTCTTTCCTCTTTTACCGTCATGCATTTATTTGCATTCATCTTGAATTCTTATATTTTTCTGATAGTGGCCGCAGGAAACAGGATTTTAATTATATATTTCTTAGGTTAGTTCAATTCTATTAACTAACGAATTGTACATGAAGGGACAACCACCCTCAGCTTACACATGAACATTTCTTTAATTGCGGCTCCTGGACAATCCTTCAAAAGAACATACTAGGACTAAAAGATGGATATGTGCAGTTTTCATTCTCTACTGAACTACAAATTCGTGATGTTCTGTTGAACTTTCACGAATGGTATAAGTCTACATTTGAGAACATAGATAGATGAGATACAACATCTATATAGACCATAGGAACTCCTATAGATTCTATCATTTCTCTTGCCAAATAGGGTAAAACAATAGCCTGCACTATCTGATCATTACCAGTGTTCTTTTTATTTCTATGTTTTCCTGAAGCCAAAATTTTGTATCTGTAAAATTTCTAAAATTGAAAATCATCAGTGATGTTTGAATGCTTGTATGCTTTTTGTTTCCTAGAGATTTGGTGTGAAACAGAAAGAGAAGATTGCTTCATTCAAAACTTCTGTTGATGTGCTCACACTTTCAGCAACACCTATTCCAAGAACACTTTATTTAGCATTGACTGGATTCCGTGACGCCAGGTAATCTCCTGTCAAAATGACAAACTTTGATATGCCCTTCTACTTCATCTGCTTTCCTGTGTGAGAGAATATTGGGCTGAGAGAGAGACAGAATTTTGGTTTAAATTAGAACGGGCAGGGTTCTATTATGTTGAAAGTTGAAACGAATGATCTGATTTAGGATTATTTGGTTCAGATTGTTGCACTATTAATGTAGTTATGCAGCAGAGAGAGATGGGTAATATGTACCTATCCTTGCAGACGGAGCAAATCTACTTAATTACTAGTCTGTTTGACATGCCAAATTGAGATGGCTAATAAATACCTCTTTAGGATTTCATTTTGGAAAATATTAAATTTGTCTTGATTAGTCATCATTTTTCTCTTCTCTCACCTGCAGTTTAATATCGACACCACCACCGGAGAGGGTACCAATAAGAACCCATCTTTCTGCATACACAAAAGAGAAAGTGATATCCGCAATCAAGCATGAGTTGGACCGTGGTGGCCAAGTTTTTTATGTTTTGCCTCGCATCAAGGGTAATCTCAACATAGGTGTTTCATCGTATTGTATACATGCATGTTTACATAAATCATCACAGGCAGAATCACAACACATGCACTGTCCACAGGACTTGAGGAGGTTATGGAATTTTGGCACAATCATTTCCAAATGTTGAATTGCATAGCTCATGGAAAGGTAATCTTTGTCAACACTCTAAACTCTAGGAGTATGACCCAATTTTATTTCCTGTATATGACCCACTAGTTGCTGGGAATGGATGAAGTACTCGTATGCTAGGAGTATGGCTTTTCTTTTTCTTTCTTTCTTTGTCTTTTTACTTTTATTTAATATTTATTTTTACCTTGTGAAAAACTGTGTGTTCTCAGATTATTTAGTAAGTATTTTCTACTAAGATAAGTATTAACCTTGTTACCAAATTTGTTATCAACTCTGTACCGTCAAAATTTCTTGTGTGCATGTCCCCTTGGCTGCTGAAATTTTTTCTTTTGCTGTCAAAGGCAAAACCGCTAGCAGTTTTTAAGAAAATTAACCTGTCTGGATGAAAGATTTCTTACTTTTAAGCTGATGTCAGTTACACTGAAATTTAGTCATCAATGCCAACACCAATCCTCTCAAGCTGAATGGACAGACATTGAATGAGTTTCAGATAAAATTGGAAAAGAGTCTGCCTGACGAATTGCTGAAAGTGGTGTGATATTCGCTTAAATTTTACATTACGACCACACTTGTGAACTTTGTTAATCAGGGGCAACTGGATGCTGTAACTACTAATACCATGAGCCACGATTATTTCTTCTTATGGTTTCTTTTTCACAGCTAATTTGCTTATTGTTTCCACATAGTTTGTGTTTTTTCCAAGGCACTTCAGATGTAGCCATTTAATGTGTAGCAGTACTGCAGCTTTTAACATGCATGGTGCCACATTTGTATTGATAAATGTGCTGTTCTAAAATTGCTGCTGTGTGTCAACTTTTCTGTTTTGCAGCAATACTCGAGACAGCTTGAGGAAAACCATGGAAAAATTTGCACAGGGACAAATTAAGATTTTAATCTGTACAAATATAGTTGAAAGTGGTCTTGACATTCAAACGCAAACACCATTGTAATTCAAGATGTTCAACAATTTGGCCTTGCACAGTTGTATCAGGTTTTAGTCCTGCTTCATCACTTAGATTGGATTGGGGACCATGTTGTCTTTGATTTATTAGTTGAAATTTGCAGTTATGGCTGTAGGCTATTTTGCTTCATCTGCTTGCCACTGAGGTTTGAAATTCATATTTGCCTACAATTTCTATGCAAAGCTACAAAACGCCGTTTCAATTCTTCCACTTGTTCCTCTTTGGTGTTAAATCATACTTTTGGGAAGTTGAATGCCTTGTCTCTCTTCGGCGTTAGGAGCTCTACATTTTCTCAAGTTGAAATTTTCTGTAGTAGCGAGCATGATCAATCTTAAAGAAAACAATGTACAATTAGTATACGGCAAAATAGTTTTACCAAACTGACTAGTTCCATACTGTACCTGACAGATAAACAATATTTAACATTGACCAGCCTTGCTCAACTTGACAATGCTATTTGTCCCGATATCCTATCATTCATTGCATGATTAATGATTCTAGCCTCTCTATTCTAGATGTTTCTGAACATTTGCTTACTTTATTTGTCTAGTTGCGTGGAAGAGTCGGCCGAGCAGATAAGGAGGCTCATGCATTCTTGTTTTACCTGGATAAGTCATTGCTTTCCGATCAGGCACTTGTATGTTCATCTTCACCTTTTCTAGTATCATTAGAACATCTATTGTGAAGAGTTTTGAAAGTTCTTTGAGTTTTTCAACTAAAATATCTTTTATATTACTAATCTTAGTGGTAATAATGAAATTGAACATAGATATTAGTTCCCAGGTTCCTGAGTGGAAAGAGGCTATTCTGGAAGAAAAAATTGCCCTGCTCAAGAGAATCCTAGCACTATAAGACTCCTAGGATATGTATATTTGCTTGATTGTTATATGTGAATAATTAATAGATTATATTGTTATATAATATAGATTCTTTAGAAATTTGACTTGCAATATGGATTAAACCACATAACGAATGACTTAGTAATTTTATTTACAGTTATATTCAATATAATAAGAGTAACTTTATTTTACTAATATTATCTTAAGTAGATTAATATTATCTTAGAACATATTATGATTAGATTATTTTTAATTAGTTTTAATAATTAATATAGTGAATCACTTAAATAATGCATTATTCAATTTAGTTGAAAAAATGACTGAAAAACATTAGTACTTAATATTCAAAACAATTAAAGCTACAAATAAAGAATGCAAATAATAACTGAAATTATACTGACTTCTAACAAATTTTAATTTATTTTACATTATAAATTGGTACGACACAAATTCATTTTTAAAATGATTATGAATTTTTTTGTCATAATAACTTGATGTGCGAGGTTAGAATAACTAAGTTATGTATTAGCTCTTTCGAAATCTTTCTAATTCTGTTTTCCCCAATTGTTATGTGAATAAATATTAGATTATATCATATATATCTTTGGCAGACTGGATTTCTTAGTTGGTTTAAATTTAATATAACATTTGCTCTTTGGCTCTCAGGAGAGGCTCGCTGCTCTAGAAGAATGTCGAGATCTTGGCAAGGTTTTCAACTTGCAGAAAGAGACATGGCCATCAGAGGCTTTGGTAACATCTTGGTGAGCAACAAACAGGGGATGTTGGAAATGTGGGAATTGATCTTTTCTTTGAAATGCTTTTTGAGAGCCTGTCCAAGGTATGTATATTCCATTATATTGTTAGTGTAAAGTTCCGAAATGTCTTTTCTTTAATGGTAGAACCTTGTCTTGGACTGTCTTTGTGTTACTTTCTCCAAGTACTGCGGTATAAGTTGAACTGCAAATAAATATTTCCTCCAATTATCAGAGAAAAATTTGTTTGTTGAATTCCAGGTAGATGAATATCGGGTAGTCTCTATTCCTTACCATTCAGTGCAGGTATTGCTTACTTGTGAGATGATGTCAACGAAGTTCTTTTCATCTGGACTATCCTTTTCATACCCTTCTTATTCTTTGTTGCTAAACAGTTTGATATGAATTTGAACCCTCATCTCCCTTCTGAATACATAAATTATTTGGAGGAATCCCTTGGAACAATCAAAGAAGCCGAGGAAGCTGCAGAAAAAGACATCTGGAATCTAATTCAATTTACTGAGAATCTGCGCCGTCATATGGCAAGGAGCCCTACTCCATGGAAATTTTGTTGAAGAAGCTATATGTGAGGAGAATGGCTGCAGATTTAGGAATTATAAAATATATGCTTCAGGTAAGATGGTTGGCATGAAAACAAACATGAGTAAAAGGTTTTCAAGCTGATGCTAGATTCAATGGCATCTGAAATACACCGAAGTTCTCTTGTTTCGAGGATGGAGCGATTAAGGTACGTTACACTTGCCGATTGAAATTAGTTATTTGCTGACAAGTATGATACTTTCGGATCTTCCTAATCCTTATTCATGTGTAGAAATACTTGTTATGTGATGTTTTCATTCCTGGAGTCTTTTACTTTGGAACTGCAAGATGAAACATAAAAGTTACACGTAACTTGTCTAGGATCACAATTTGGAGTCATATTTATTCATTAGTCCCTCTTTTATCCTCAAATTTGAATGTGCTTCAGATGGGTAGTTAGTTGTGAATGTTTATGTACTGTCTACCAATTTTTTGCATAGTTCACATCATTCATTTCTGTGATAGGCTGAACTACTTTTGGAACTACCGACAGACAACAGTTTCTAAATGGGATCTTCCAGTGCTTAGCTGAACTCTATGCTTCACTACCAGCCTTGATAAAGTATTAGTTGCAGCGCGTGGTAAATTTCACGTCCTTCGGAGCTGCCTGCCTTCAGATCAGTAGTATCTACTGCCATATGCAGACTTTACATATATACGAATGAAACAAATATTACAATGCAATAGATATCACTTGTGCAGGAGATCATAAATTAACAGAAACAGAGCTAAAGCCCCAGAATGAGTTGGGGAATTGTTTCTTTTCAGGTATGGTGCTTCATTTATAAACTCGGATAAAAGTATTCAATATTCAAATTACTATGTGTTCTCATATCTTTACCCTTCGTCTTTCTATTTTCCAGGGCTGTGAATGTCATGGTGTCGTAAGCATTTTTCCTCTTCTGATAGGAGCCTGCGTATGCTTTTTGATTTCGTATTGGACCTCAAGAATTTAAAATCTTCGAGCACATGCGATGCTTTTGTATAGATATTTTTAAAGTATTTTTATTAAGAAATTACTTAATATGTAAATTTTTTTTAAAAAATCTATTAAATTAAAGTTAATAACAAACATAGTCTTTTATTATATTTTAATTGCATTTAGCCTTGTTCTGTAATATTCATTATTTGAAATTCTATTTTTTTATTTAGTTATATAAATGGGATAAAAATCTTCAGTTGTCTGAACTATGGTCGTTTTTATACTTTATCAAATAAACTTTGTTTTTTTATACTTTACCTTATTAACTTCACGATTTTACACGTACAGGTGTTTTTAGAAGAAATACTTGCCAAAAAAATCACATATAATGAGCTTTTATGTGTTTTGAGTTTATCTAGTTGTATTAAAATAAAGGGTGAATTACACTGATCATCCCTGAGGTTAGATTAATTTACGAAAACCCCTTATTTTTTTAAAAATTACCAAAAACCTCCTAAGGTTATATCCATATTACAAATTTATTTCAATTTTTGAAAATGTCCCTTTCCTTTTTTTGGGTGATTTATACTAACCATCCCTGAGGTTAGATTAATTTACGAGAAACTCTCTGTGGTTTCAAAAATTATCAAAAATCCCTTGAGATTATATCAATACTACGCAAAATAGATATCTTTTATTTTAACTAAAGCTTTAATTATTTTTTTTTAAATTTTGTGCGACACATGATAATATGTATGTATAATTTATAGAAAAAAATAATCTTTTTGTTCTTCAAAATATAATTGGACCATATCATTTGTACTTGATGTGAGTATAAAAATGATGGTAATATTTAAATCACACACAAATTAAACTAAAGAATGTTAATAAAATGGTGTAGTAAATAGAGGAATAAGTCGGCCAGAATAGCTTACATCCATCAATAAGATAGAGAGAAGATTCTACTATGATGAAAATATATTTGTACAATCCAAAATCCTGTCCAATTCCAAAGTACACTTTGGGTCACACCAGGGGGCTTTTCGGGCCGGACCATAAT
Organism: Petrea volubilis; assembly: GCA_026212405.1. NCBI lineage: Eukaryota > Viridiplantae > Streptophyta > Magnoliopsida > Lamiales > Verbenaceae > Petrea > Petrea volubilis. The sequence goes on from JAOWBU010000961.1 coordinate 16,426, forward strand.
TCGAATCTATTAAAAATTCAAGCTACATCAATATATAATATTCGCACACGCCGTCTACATATATATACAGTCAAAATTCAAACTCTAACGATACATTCTTCACGCTTTTAAGAACGAAAATATATATTCATTAAATCAACCCCACTGCCCACGTTTATACTTTAGTATGGCGCATATGTTTTTGTCAAGAGAAGAGTTCTCTATTATAACAACATAAAATCATAATTTGCAAAATAAAATAAAATTGACGACACATCATTTTTAGAAAAAAATAGCAAAACTCAAACCCATTACTCTCTATATCAATGGAGGTGAAACAGAGTTCATAAATATATTAGATCTAAACCCCCATAGCCAAAATTTTATTTTCAGAAATTTAGTGAAAAAGTTACACTTTCGGTCTCAAGTTATTTGCATTCTTGGTCCCAAACTTTGATCAACGATGTTTAAAGTCCCTTTTGTTGGATGATGCACATGAACCGTGCATGGTTTTTACATACTAGTTATTATAAATAAATATATATATATATATATATATAACGCACAACAATGAATTAGAGTATAAGTGGCCTTTTCAGAATATTTGTTTGTCTATTTACTCCTTTCAGAGTATTAAGTAATTCAGACATGACTAGCATAATATAAATTACGTGGAGTAAGTAGCACCAAGGGCTGGCATTGTCCTGGTAGTACGTAAAAATAGCATCTACCATTTTCATATTGGGTATGAAAATATTGCCTCAATGTGCATGAATTCTGACTATTTTGAACATCCTCTACAAGATCATGAAACATTGATACACGATAAACGACATAAAAAATCAATTACATCAAGTATTCCCTTAATAATATATCCTACGAAGTCTTAATGTATATAAAAAATTACTAAGTTAATTGCATTACAAGTATCTATCATGACTTCCGCTAATTTTAATCTTAAGTAATATGTCAGAAACCTAACTCATAAAATTACTCACCAATACAACTAAATTTATTCTCCAAATGTAATTAGTGACGACATTCCATCAGTTTGGATCTTTTATTGCATAATCATGTTACATTTTTATTACACTCATTAATATACGCCACACGTATTTATGAGCGGTCAAGATAAGGAAAGAAAAAAAATTAATGATATAAAAAAATATGAAGATTTTTTTTCCTTATTTCGACCGTTCACCAATATATATGACGTTGATGCGGGTCGAATATGGTTCAGGTCGACTCCGGTCGAGTTTTCTGGTCGGTTCGGTGTATGCTGGTATTCGAGGGGAAAGACGTCCTGCAAAAAGGGAATGGCAACGTGAGCTAGCCGAGGGGGGTCTCGGCTAAGGCCCTCCGATGCCTAAGTCAGTGGATCGGTTGAGTAGGAATTCGAGCAGAGTATGGGTATGTGGAATAATAAATGCGTGTTTCTTACCATAAATGAGGGGGTATTTATACCATGTCCGAGTAGACCAGGTCCCATGGGCCCCTCAAGCCAGGCGGGTTGTTGAGGACCGACGTGGGCGTCTGGTAGGCCAAGGGGTAGGGTCCATAGGCTATAGCTAGCGCCCCATTAATGAGGTATGGGATTAGGTGGTGCCCCATACCCGGACTGACGGGGCATTAAATGCCAGCAGGGAGCCGTTGGACCGAGTACGATCCCGGTCAAGAATATAGTCGACCGGTAAAACTGGCGGGCGATCCTGGCGGCACGCCTCAGCTAACGGGTCGACTGAGAGGAGAGCGGCGCCGAGTGATCGGCCATGAGCGAGTCGATCGAAGGTCCGAGGGGGATAGCAATTCAAAGGCCGTCTGGAGGGAGGGATCGAATTACCGATCGAAATAACGCCACGTCAGACGTATATTGATAGTATAATAAAAGATGTAATACAATTATATAATAAAAGCCGAACTGCCATTCCATGTAGTTAATGATGGAAAAATCAATTTTAGAATTGATCTAAAAAAATCCTTGTCAATTCTCATTGGAGCCTTATTCGTCCATTTTGGTAGAGAATAGACGATGCCGAAAGCAATTAACTTCCACTTGTGTCATTCGAAGAGAGCTTACTTTACTGTTTAAGTAGGATAAGTGGATGTGACTCATTGACTAAAGCTCTACCAGCTTCTTCTAGACTGAACTCTCTTCTCTTAAAGCTTGAAGTTAGGTGGCATGGTCTAATTTTTCTTGGCCAAAAGTGCCATTATTCATATAACTTTGAACACTAATGAAGATATCCTTCCGATAAACAAAAAGAAATCAAAGGAAAAAAGAAAAAAGCATAGGCTGTGAGGACTGATTGACCAATTGCTTTCCCTAACCACTAGTTTTGCGAATCGCGATCTCGGGCCACTCGTCCAACTGGTATTTGTGGTGCTGTTGTTATGCAATTAATTAGTAGTTAATGAGTTTCCAAGATCTCCAGAAGGCCAGCGGCAACAATCGGACTTCTCGATCATCAGCATCAGCATCCCAGGATGTTGCCGCCGCCTTATTCCAAATCAACACTGCCGTCGCCACTTTCCGTAGGATTGTCGATGCCATCGGAACCTCCAAAGACACTCCCGATCACCGTCTCAAATTGTCCGTTTCTACTTCCAGTTACAACTATAATTGTTGCATTTTCTTTTCTATCATAACTTGTTTATCATTTGCCTTGGAGTTAATTATGCCTACCATCTTATTCTTTTGTACCTCTCAACTCTTAATTTAATCGACGCCGGCGGACAGGCAAAATACAAGAGAACGGATAATGGAGCTGGTGAAGGTGACCTCTGCTAAGCTCAAATCCCTCACTGAATCCGACCGTGGCGCTGACGTCGATGTATGCTACTACTACTTGCTTTCTCTATTCTGCTACAATTAATTTCAAAATGTCTGGTCTGATTCCAATTTGGTAATGAGTCCATTGTTTCTTATTCGGAGTTATCTTATCTGAAATATTATAATTTAGCTGCATTGTTTCAAAACTTGCACTTCATTTCTTTCTTTTTCTCTTATCTTTTAACTACTTCGCTGATTAATTCCCAAGGCAAATTAGTGTTTCCTCAGCTAATTAAGTAGCCCCAGAAGAGGAGCCTAGGTATTCTCTCTCCTTTGAGCTATGACGACCAGTTATATCTCTTTTAGGACTCGTTTGGTTCAGATGATTAGCCGAGAAATCTGCTCTACGTATCGCTTATTTTTCGTTTGGTTCGCGGGATTAGAATATCGGGTCTAGAGCTAATCTTGTGTGACCCGCAACGTGAAGGCAGTCATCTCGAGATTGTCATCTTGGGGGTGGAGCTGAGATTCAGTGTGGCCTCTTCGCGATTAACATTTCGCAATACATACTTTTACCTTTTGTCCTCATTTCGCCCTTGGCTTTTTACGTCATTGTCCTTCATTAGGGTTACATTTGGGTTCCCAAATCGTGGTGACAAACTTCAGCATCGTTCCCAAAACCAAGTCATTAGAGGGAGAGGCGTAAGAGGTCGCGCGCTGCAGGGAGAGAGCGAATTTGGAGCGTAAAGAAACTTGTGTTCTCAGAAATCCTTCGGTAATGCTTCGGACCTTTGGTATTACCACTCATAAATGTATCGTTGGTGTTTGATTTGTTTTTGCAATTTTTGGATTACAACACATTTTTTTTTCATCTGACCCAAAACCAAAGTGGTTCTGCGACTTCGTTTATGAATCCAATCATGGTTGGGCAGCCGTTTGTGGCTATGGGTTTTCGCATTTTTGTGAATAGACATAAT
>JAOWBU010000962.1:0-19996 GCA_026212405.1 Petrea volubilis
ATGAGCACAGATTGTTCTGCTGTCAATGCAAATTTATTTTACTTTTGGTACCATTTGATTTGAATGCGTCAGCAGTCAGTACTCTACAACTCAAATTTAATTGGGGGGTTTTGAGAAAATATTTGAATCTCTTAGGAGATTAATTCATGATGAAAAAAGGACTTTTATTTAACTAATCAATTTGCTGGTTCTGTAATATACACAATTTACATATATATTCAAGCAAGAAACTCCTTAATATCATCATCATATTAGTTAAAAACATGTTATAATGATTTTTTTTTTAAAACATGGGAATCAAACCCATAACGTTTATCATCAACAGCTTCCTCCTTACCATTAAGCCAAGAAATCATTGACCATGTTATAATGATATTATACGTATAAGCTCCAAGACTGAAATATACCAGGAAATTTTTCTATACATTCGGTTCGGGCCTCATATATCACTATTGATGTGGCAAGTGTCACCTCTTCTCGATATGTCAGTTGGGATGGGCCAATTTGGGTGCCAAGTGTGGGGCCGTAGAGCCCTCGATTTGATGGGCTACCCTCGAACGAGATTTTAAGCCTGGCTGCCCTCGTTCGTGAGGTTTTAAGCCATATCTCACCAAGGGTGCGAACCGATGCCCTCGAAGTGACTCAAGGTCCTCGAGAGTGCGTCTGCGTAAAGAGTGGGCCCTGAAGTGCGAGGCACGAGGAGGGAGGTATCTCCCTGCAGGCTTATCCCAGGTTTGGGACTAAAAAGCCACGAAGGACACCTGGAACCCTCGAAGCCCCATGAGCTGGGCCTGCGACACTAAGGCATTGGTGGTTTAATGGCTTGAGGGGTCATCGAACGCGGTTGTGTCGAGGGCGCAAACCTCATACTTAGCCTCCGCCAAGCTCATCGGCTAATGGGAAAAGCCCAGCTAGCGACTGATGACAAGCCTTGTACCTACCGCCACCTAACGCGCCCCAGTGGCACATGGGTCCATCTCATCGGACCTCAGCGCATTAAATGTCCAGTCATAAATATAATCATTGGTCATAAATGTCCAAGATACACATTAAATGCTGACTGGACCCCTCATTGATGAAAAGGTATGGTCAACCGGTATTTGGGAGTTCAAAAAGGGACAAAAAGCACGTCCACATGTACCTCCCATGTCAGAAGGGCTGACCAACCCCCATCATCCACATCACATCAGAGGACCTCTCATATAAATAATTAAAGGCCCTCCACGTAAGAGGTAATATATCATTCACCTTTTGAATCATCTGACTTGCAAAACAAGAATATCATATTTGCTGTTCATCATCTTCTCTACACTTTTCTCAACTGACTAGAGCGTCGGAGAGTCTACGTGCGTTCCTCCCTCTTTGATAGGTGGGCTACCAGAATAATCATCCAGAGAGAGTTATACTCCAACACGTGGTCGAACCAAAAAGCGACCACATCAACTATGTGAAAAAATAGGATTTTCGGCAGATTTTTTCTGCAGAATTTTTTACCAAAAATTTAAAAATGAATAAAAATATTAATTTTTCAATTTTTGGTAGAATTTGGAGTGACTTTTTCAGCTGAAAAATAAAAGAAATTAAAAAAATTTCAATTTTCAATTTTTCAACGGAATTTCAATGGAAAATTCCATCTAAAATTCAAAAATTAATAAATAAATCTTAATTGTTCAATTTTCAATAGAATTTCAGAGGAAAATTCAGTTGAAAATTAAAATAATAATAATAAAGTCTTAATTTTTGTGTATATACAATATTTGTGTATATACATATATATAATTGGGGAAATATTTATATTAGCCTTATTATTCCTTTTATTTTTATTTTTATTTAAAGTGTTGTATGCTACATATATAATATTTGTGTATATACATATATATTTATATACAATTGGGAAAATATTTATATAAACCTTATTATTATTATTATTACTATTAGCATCAACAGTAGTAGCAGCAGCAGCAGCAACAGTAGTAGCAGCAGCAACAACAGTAGTAGCAGCAGCAGTAGCAGTAGCAGTAGTAGCAGTAATAGTAGCAGTAGCAGTAGCAGTAGCAGGAGCAGTAGCAGTAGGAGGAGCAGTAGCAACAGCAGTAGCAGTAGGAGGAGCAGTAGCAACAACAGCAACAGTAATAGTAGCAATAACAGTAGTAGTAGTAGTAACAGCAGCAGCAGTAACAACAGTAGTAGCAGCAGTAGTAGTAAGAGTAACAATAGCAGTAGTAGTAGCAGTAGCAACAGCAGTAGTAGTAGTAGCAGTAGCAGTAGCAGTAGTAGTAGTAGTAGCAGTAGCAGTAGTAGCAGCAGTAGTAGTAGTAGCAGTAACAGTAGTAGTAGTAGTAGTAGTAGTAGTAGTAGTAGTAGTAGTAGTAGCAAGAGTAGTAGTAGTAGTAGCAACAGTAGCAGTAGTAGTAGCAACAGTAGCAGGAGTAGTAGTAGTAGTAGCAGTAGCAGTAGCAGGCGGAGCAATAGTAGTAGCAATAGTAGCAATAGTAGTAGTGGTGGAAATAGTAGTAGCAGGAGCAGTAGGAGGAGCAGCGGTAGTAGTAGTAGTAATAGCAGTAGTAATAGTAATAGCAGTAGAAGTAGGAGTAGTAATAGCAATAGCAGTACCAGTACCAGCAATAGCAGTAGCAGCAACAGCAGTAGTAGTAGTAGTTGTTGTTGTTGTAGTACTACTACTAATTTGAAAAGAATGAAACGATATGTTATAAATTATACTAAATAAAAATAAATGATTTAATAATTTAACCTTAAATTTAACTCAACTAAGAGTAAATAATAATGTAATGATATTTCAAAAATTATTAAATTGATAATTTCAGACATATATGTTAAGTGTAAAAAAAGAAAAAAAAACATGACTGAAAAATGATGATGGTCTAACTATAAGAGATTTGTTTACCAACCCAGTGGCGAGAGTTCGAGTCCTAGTGATTCCAAAATATAGGTTAATTTTGGGGCACATGCGGTTTGTATATATCTACGTGCGTGAGAGAGTGGTAGAGGTCATGGGTTCGATTCATAAGTCAAGCTATTGGAACATTATTTTAATAAAAAGTAATAAAATTAATTCTGCTAAAAATTAATTTTTTTTTTAAAAATCGCTGAAAAATAATTTAAACTTCGAATAAAATTCCACCAAAAATATTTCGGTGGAAAAAATCCGACGAAATTGAAATGCAATGAAGGATTCTCCGGTGGATTCGTTCCACTAAAATTATATTTTCAATCGAATTCCGCCAGAAATTCACTAAAAATCCACGAAATTAAATTGCCATTTGTTCTTATAGTGTATGCACCAAACAGTTTAAGAGTGTGTTTGGCTAAACTTATTCTAAAGAGCTTATAAACTCGTAGAGCTTATAAAATGTTTTGAAACTTATAAATAAGTTATGGGAAGTTTACTTTTTTATTTAGAGTTTATAAACTCCTAACATGTAATTTTCAGAATTTATAAGTTCACTTACTTAAAAAATTATCAAGCACTCTTGAGGAGATTATAAACTCTCAAACAACTTGTAAGAAGTTTTGATGAGCTTATAAGCTCATCAACCAAACACTCTCTTTATTATATCGTCATTAATTCACTCAAAAAAATATCAACACACAAAATACAACACAAAAAAACAGTTTTTCTAGTAGTGAAATAAGTTGGGGGAAGTTTACTTTTTTATTTAGAGCTTATAAACTCCTAACATGTAATTTTCAGAATTTATAAGTTCACTTACTTAAAAAATTATCAAACACTCTTGAGGAGATTATAAACTCTCAAACAACTTGTAAGAAGTTTTGATGAGCTTATAAGCTCATCAGCCAAACACTCTCTTTATTATATCGTCATTAATTCACTCAAAAAAATATCAACACACAAAATACAACACAAAAAAATAGTTTTTCTAGTAGTGAAATAAGTTTTTTATTTAGAGCTTATAAACTCCTAACATGTAATTTTTAGAATTTATGAGTCCACTTACTTAAAAAATTATCAAACACTCTTGAGGAGATTATAAACTCTCAAACAACTTATAAGAGGTTTTGATGAGCTTATAAGCTCATCAGCCAAACACTCTCTTCATTATATCATCATTAATTCACTCAAAAAAATATCAACACATAAAATACAACACAATTTAAGTGCTTTGCTCGGTCCAAATACTGAGTTCATTAAGAGAATTTTCCAAATATACCTTTTTCCCCAGAGAGCAAGCCGCTCTTAGCTAGCTTGTCCACCTAGAATCATTTAAATTCCAGATAAGATATGCACATCTGACCAACCAATTATATGCTAGCTTCCTAATGTATTATCATCATATATATGCTCCTCTAATTCTTAATTTGAGGCCTCTAATTGGCTCTAAGTAGATTAATTAGGGCAATTAATAATACATGATCTCCAACATTTTAGCTAATTAACCAATTTGTCCTAAGCATTGGTGACATGACAGTTAGTCATGATCAAACCCCTAACATTAGGACCAAATAAATCATGATATCATAATTGCTTTCCTTAATACAAATTCAAACCCACATTTGGGTATATATTCAAAATATTTGAAATTTGTAACACCTGCAGCGACAAAAGTCAAGATTTCTGACTGATTAACGGAAATCATTGCTCAATTATCACTCCAAACGAATTAATCGAATTATTTCAAGTGTTGAGAAATATCTTGCTTTTGATGTGAACCTCAACAAAAGACACTAGTATGAAAATTTGAAATATAATTGGATGTTTTAATTAATACGTACCCTAGCTAATTGACACTTAGACTAGCTAGCTAACTGAAAATGTTGAAAACTTCCTTAAAAAAAGATTGTTACTTTTCAATGAAAACTTCCATTTGTACTGTACATTTTGATTTTGAGAAAGTGCCGACAAATTATAAGTTATAACTAGATAAAGTGGTCACTATAAGAACACACACCCTTTGGTGACAATTCAATACAATACAAATTTAATTTCTGTGAGAGATTTCATATATAAGAAATTCATTACTGCATACATTGTTACTTATTGTTTCTTTATTTTTGTTTACATTAAATTTTATTACTAATTCATTACAAATGTTTTAAATCTAGGATTGATGGTGTCTGATCCTGGATTTGAGCAGGAAACTCTTGACTCCGAGGATGATAATGGTTTTGCTGGTTGGGTCCCCGATCAGCAAGGATGGAACACACATGAGCCTAGCCGGAAGTGTTTTCAGCGAAGACCCTCTGACGCTCAAGTTAGTGATGTGTTCGAGCAGGTAGTCGAAAGGTAATATAATGTACTATAGAGTGTAAATACATAATTATAAATCGTACATTTGTGAATAATGGTGACCTCCTATTTATAGTAAGCCGGGAGAGAGAGTGGGTTGTATCTGGGTTGAAGAAGCCCATTTTTGGGTGTCTGTACGAGGAATATTCCTTTAACACGGTGTAGTGGTAGTTTCGGATGCAACGGCCTGTTAGAAGCCGTTGCACTGGGGGATCACTTTGAGAAGATGGTGGGGGACCACTCTGAAGAGAGCAAGTCCCTTAGCGGAGTGACAATAGTATCTTCGAGGATACACTTAGCCATGAGGACCTGAGGCAAATCATCGCGGAGGTTACATCTCCTCAAGTCCAAGCTCATATGGAGACACGTGTCCTTGTTCGGAGGGCACATATGGAGACACGCATCCTTATTCGGAAGGTGCCACATCGGCAGCCCAATTTTCAGGTGGCGTGACCCAATTGGTCCAAGTCGTGGAGAATGCTCATGTGGTGTGTGTGTGTGTGTTCCTCCCACATCAATGATAAACACCTTCCATTATAAAATTTTCGCTAACGAAGAGAATGCTTTTTTTGTAGTGGGTGCATGAGTCATGAAAATTAGGTCAATGGCGTTTGTTGGGAAATAATGTGCCATGACAAGTCCTATATTGGTGATGCAGATGGCTTACCATCTCACTTATTCATCTAATCATGCACAAAAGTTTGTCGGAATGTTCGTGGTTTTCTAGCGAAGCCTTCAATGGAAACATATTATTTTTCATTCCGTAACTTAATCCTAATTCAATTTTAATTATTCTCCCTTTGATTGTTGAATTTTGATAAGAAAAATAGGAAATAGAATTTTTTTTTTATTTCAAATAATAGTATTCTTAATTTTTATTTTTTATCATGTTTATTTTTCTTCTACTTTTTCTCATCAAAATTCTTATTCCAAACGTAACATTAGTTTTCTCATTATTTTTTTAGTTACATTTTGTTGCGTAAATTAAAATTTATTTCATACTACCTACCAACCTCCATCCACTTGCCGTCAAATATGTTTTGACGGAAATATTTGTCAATCTAATCGGCCGAGAAAATTTGAGAGACTTCGTATCTCTGCACCGGAAAAGGTTAATGATAATATAGTTGACAAAGCAATCAATGTCTAGATTAATTTGTAAGTATTGCGTTCACATTTTAGATCCAAGTCCCCATCAATTCATATATCACAATCTTGATATTGCAATAATTTCATTTGAATTGACTACCCATATATTTACAGTATCACCAAGACTTTACGGTATGAAAACAGTAAGTTATCTACTCTGGGGGGACAGGATTGGTTTCAAAGTCGTTATTTTCAGCCAAATTGACTGGCACCCAGGTCATTTGATGTGTTTGTGTGTCTATATATGTGAAACACATTTAGTGGTTTACGCCTTTGAATTCTGATCTTGACTGGAGTTGATGAGGATTGAAATTACTGTCCACAAACTTCGAAAAGAATGTTATCGAATGCCTATACACTACGAAATTACGCTCCAATCATCCAATGCCAATACTCTTCTATTTCAAATCGACCATAACTTTTTTGTTTCTATTTTTTTCTCTCTTTTTTATGTTTTTGCTTGTGCATGAAATTTATCATAAAATTCCTGAATAACAAACATCAAGAAATGCTTCGACTAACAATAAAATATCCTCACTGTTCCCTACTGATTAAAGATGAAAACAGAAAAACAGCCTACTAGAGACTAGAAACAATTTATATATCTGTCCTATAAGCACCTACACCCTAGAAGTTGAACCACTAAATGAAAGAGACCTTGCTTTTCTCTCACAAAAGCTAAGTTCGTATTGAAAAGCTTACGAAGAATAGACTAGTCGACAGAGAGAAATCAAAACCAGATAATAAAAAAGTCATGGTTGGATATCTCCAGTATGATTTTCCCCCAGAATCAAGCTACTGGACCGAAAAGGCTCCAGTCCTTCACCTTGAAACTAGAAACAGCGCTCTTGAAGACCTCTGCCATCGGCAAACATCCAGACTGTGCAGCAGGTACAGCTATGCCGGCCCCAACAGTGGCAGCACTTTCACTCAAAGGGCTACAAGAAGACACCAAGATAAATTGAGAAAGCAGAGCGTATTGGTTTTAGGATTATTGGCTATTGGCACGCTGAATATGGTAGAAGGAGAAGGAGAAGGAGAAGGAGAAGGAGATATTAAATAGCAGTTCTCTGTGCAGGGTTAAAAGGAAAAACAATTTAAGCACAAGATTAATAAATTTAGAAAACAAACTTATCCTTGCAACTTACTTTATCACCATAGGCTCATAAGCAGTGATCAGGACATCAGTTGCAACATCCTTCAGGCGCAAATTAGCCAAATAAATCTGGAAAACCATCTATTTAGATCCAATCAAAGCAGCTTAAACTACTGATCACAAGGAGAAGAAAAGCCTAATTTACCTTGACAATGTTCTGTGCTTCTCTTCCCTGTCTTCCCTTGGATATGGCCTATAAATGACGAGTAAAAACAACTCAAGTACACAAATACAAGAATTATTTGGCCATGAAAGACACTATCATTAAGAAACATGTCCAAACAATCAAATCCTATAATTTGCTTCACCCGCTTTCCTATGGTGGAATAGGTCCTGATTAAAGAGGGTGTTTGGCTAAGCTTATTTGAAATATCTTATAAGCTCTTACATCTTATAAGATGTTTGAGGAACTTATAAGATGTTAGATCTTATTTTAAAATAAGTCATTAAAGTGTTTGGATAAATAAGTTGAGTGTTAGTTTATAAGATGTTAGTAATAGCAATATTATAATTCGTTTAGTTGAAAACAAAGGATGTTGGTAGATCTTAAAATATAAGTAAGCACCTCCTACTTTTCTAAAATGAGATTATAAGCTCCTAAATATCTTATTTTGAAACTTATAAGCTCCTTCCCTTAAAATTTAGCAAAACACTCCATCATATCTTATAAGCTCCAAAACATCTTACAAGATGTTTTGAGGAGCTTATAAGCTTAGCCAAACACCCTCTAAGTTTTTCAAGTCTCAAAATAAGAATATACTTGGAAGTGCGTAGCTACAAGTGGAACCATATTTGTACAAAAGTTGGGTGAAGGGACAAAGAAATCACGTTTGATGCCGTACACTACTCTCCCATGATACATAAGGAATGCAAATCAGTTCTATTTCAAAGTTTTACATGTTCACCCTTTATTATTACAGAATCAGCTATATTAATAGATTCCATTAAGGAAAATGAACTCTATCCACATTATACTAATGGCTGCTGATGTTTGTAATATATAAATCTTATAATTTCTAGTCTTAGTTGAAACTCAATGGTTGTACTTGTATCCATATCAGTTCAATGTTAGAAAGCAACTATCAGATTTCAACACTTAGTTCAGGAATCTATATCAGCCCATGAAAGCTCCAAGCATCAGGGGCTGAGTTTACCAAAATGAGACCAAGAAAGGAAAGGAAAAGATATCTTATTTGGAATCCAGCACTTAAATTTACAGTAGATGTATTCAAAAAATATAGATCATAATTACACAAGTGTCTTGAAGAAAAGTATCTGTAGACTAAACAGATTATCTGAGTTCCCATAGGTAATGTATCTTTCTTCTGTCTTTGCATTTCATTCTCTTTTATATATTTATGTCATTTTTGTCGGGGTGTGCGTGGCTGTTCAGTACTCCCAAAAATTGTTTATGAGGACTAGAGAAATTATATTGTCAAACCTGGGATATCACAGGGCAGTTTAGGGCATCTAACTGAATGTAAGGAGTAGTAGAAGGTTGCGCTCACCATTTGTCCAACTGCAGTTGTTACTACAGCAGGGCTGCTTCTGAATTGTAGTCCATCAGCCTCAAATGCCCCCGACTGTTCAAGCACCTGATTTATAATATGGGCAGAACATATTATTATCCATAAAATTCAATAAGGTTAATTTTTCAATAACACAGCTCATGCATATATTAAATAACAGAAGTTAACATTGCAAAAATAAGAGGCGTGTATGTATTTACTAAGAATTTTCCTTAAAGGGAGCAAGAAGCCATGTGCCCCTCCAGGGAGATTTTAATTCTTTTCACATTTATTACAATTTACATCAGAACAAAAGCGGCCTCAAAGGTTATGCATCACTGAGCGAATCACGCACACTTCCTTAATTGAGTAGCATTATAAACAGGTGTCATTGTGAAAGCAACTAAAATTCTCATTTATGCTTAAAAAAAGGCAAAAATTGAAAAGGAAAAAGAATGTAGTATTGTCTTTACATGAAAGAAGAGAACATAATCAATCAGGCACCTAAACAAGTAAAACCTAAACCACACAGGAAAGAACAGAGGAAAATTTTGATGACAGATGCCTATAACTGCTTCGTATCTTATTACAACAAAGCAATCAGATATAGTGAGTTCTCGTGCAACCTTAAAGCTAAAAATAAAGGCTGCAAACTTAATTACAAAATTAATCAGATACAGTGAGTTCTTATACAAAATAAAGCAAAAAATAAAGTTTTCCAATTTCCTGTGTACTTTGTCTGATGTAAAATTGTCTTGTAAATTAATCACAAAAACCTCTCTATCACCACAGTCTAACCTAATGCAGCTACCAGCAGCATTACATCCAACGCCTCCACAAAAATACAGATTGTTATGCTAAAACCATAACGACAACAAACTTCTTTAACATAGTTCCATCAAAAGGATTACATTAAAGCGGGGAATCGAGAGTGGTAATTGCCCCTGCGAGCATGTGGATTTGGTATTACAAATACAGTAGCGAACTAAGACACTAGACAATTAACTAAAAGTTGACTTTTCACGAAAATCTCCCACATGATTATTGTAGATTCTAAAAGCAACAATAATGCACTTCCTGGATTAAACTAATTTCCTCGAAATAGCATGAAATGCAAAGGAGTACTTCAATTCAGTACAGTATGATTCCAAAACTCAATCAACAACATTAAAACTATAGGGAGGGGGGAAAAAAAAAAGAAAACAAATCTATAAAAGTAAAAAAAGGAATATTTAGGATTCTAGTTATACCGTAGTTCCCTCAGCATCTTGCTCATTAGCGAGGTCTTGAAGAAACCACGTGGCACTTCCCTGATCCGCCACGTCAGTCTTCAAGTCCAGCAGTTCAAAAATCAAGCTCTCATCGCGCGTTGGATCCACAAACACCTCCTATAACAACACAATACTTTCATCAACACATCAACAATCACAACAAAAATAAATAAATTAAAAGGAATTTACGAATTACGGGAAAAAAAGAAAAAAATAACTGACCTGATGATCAGGAACTTGGCGTATGTTGCTTACATCCTGCGCATAATATAGTAAACAATAGTTGAAACCGGCAATATCAAACCACATTTAACATCAAAAGCAAAGAAAAATGAGCAAAAAAATATAATGAAAAAAACCTGGAAGCGGAGGGGAAAGGTGGAGGCGATAGCGCCGCCGAAGAGAGGGCGTTGAACGCTTAAATCTCCAGGCATTTTTTCGGTTTCGTTTGCAAACAATAATTTGAACTTTTCGAAGTTGGAAGAGTGTAATGGCAGAGTCTGGGAGTTGAAATTGCAGAGGATAATTTATAGGTTGAGAAATTTAACTTCTACGGTAGCGTTAGCTTTACGGTGACGCTGGGTCGGGTGCGAGGTGAATCCGACCCGTGAATCGAACCGGGTAGGGATTCATAATATGGGTTAAGTATAAAAAATTAGAAACAAAAAAGGGCAAAAAAAAAAATTGTAGCATGGGAAAGCTTGCATCTGAACGTATCAGAGCCCGGTTTCAATCCTGGGACCTGTGGGTTATGGGCCCACCACGCTTCCGCTGCGCCACTCTGATTTGCTGTTACATTTTGACTTCAAATTTTATTTATCGTATATAGGATTCTTCTGTTTTTTTCATTCAATACGTGCATGAACAGTTCTATCATCGCTTCAAGAGGAGTTCAAAACTTAAAAAAGGTGTCAAATAATTTTAAATTTACTCTTGCATCGTAGTTATTTTTTCTGAATCAATGAATTTTTAAGAAGTGTTTTTAATCCTTTAATTCTAGAAGAATCCAATACTAGAAACCTGTTTTAAGTGGTGGAAGATTATACTTACTAATGGGAGCGAGCACGTTATGAATATGCAAAATATAACTTGATATGTGTTTAAATTTTAACAATATAAAGTTAAATATTCATTAAATTATTTATATGGATTACATGTTTTAAATTTCAATATATTTATTAATTCTGTGATAAGTAAAAATAAATAAATTTAGAAAGAATAAGATAAAATTTAAAATTAAATAGAAAAGAGTCAAAGGTGAGTTGAAAGGGAGAAATAGAATGGGGGATAAAAAAAGAGTAAGAGATATCGAGTAAAAAAATATATAAGAATAGAGATTAATGTCACACGTCAAAAAGTGGTTATTATATACTCTCCCACTTTATAAACAGTATATATATATATATATTATTTTGCTCTTCAAAATTCAATTGTCTCTATAATTGCAAAAACTATGCACTTCTTCAAATGGGGGGGGGGGGGGGGTGGAGAATATATAAAAAATGAAAGAAAGAGGCATGCAAATGTTGAGTACCATAATAAATGGACCAAAACTCTCAACTTTTTCAACAAAATGTGAGGCAATAATTTGTATGGAAAACAAAAAAAATATCAGAAAGAAAATAAAAGAACTAGCCAGGCTGCTATGTTAATGTAGATATAAATGTAGATAATGGGGGAAAATTGCAAAATTTGTCCCTATACTTCTAAATCAAGTTTTCTTTATATACAATCACCCCAACAGTATTTATCCTCAAAATTTTAATATTTTAATGTGCAAATTACGACTACAAGCCCCGAGGTTAGTGTAAATAAAAATTAATCTCTTTAATTTTAAAAAATTATAAATATCATCTTGAGGTTCATTTTTTGTTTTTTTTGTAAATATTAATAGAACATGGTGAAAAGATAATTTTTGAAAGTCATTGTAGTCAACCATAATATTAAGTGATACGACTTGTTAAGCCTGACAAATATCTAAATTATTTTTGTAATTTCAATAGCCTTCACAAAATAATTTTATTTTATATCAGCACAACCAACAATAAGCATCGGTATATATAATCCAACACCATTAATTTTTATTTTTCGAAATTAATTTCATCTATTCAATATCTTACGCGTGAAGACTATACGAATCCTAACTCAAAACTCCACCGAAAGCATTAGAAATATAACTCACAATTACATTCTATTTTGATAAAATAATAAACTTTGTTAAGTTAATAGATGCCTTAAAAAAGTATTTATAGTTTTTAAAATCACCCAAATTAATTTATAAAACTGATTAAAAATTTAGCGAAACTCACTCACGTGACAAAGAAGAAAACTCATATTGGAGGGAAACGAGCTGCCTCAAGATCATCCCAAACTCTTTTAACTAGGCTTTTTGAAATTAATCAGAGTGTAATCGAGCCCTAAACCCAGAGTATCTCTTTGTTAATCAATTAAAAACGCCCAAAATTTACGCTCGCCCAAAATTTACGCTATCTGTTTCATCCAAGTATGTCGGAATCATAGATTTCTTTATCAATTGGGATTCAGAG
Source organism: Petrea volubilis (assembly GCA_026212405.1). NCBI lineage: Eukaryota > Viridiplantae > Streptophyta > Magnoliopsida > Lamiales > Verbenaceae > Petrea > Petrea volubilis. The sequence goes on from JAOWBU010000962.1 coordinate 12,897, forward strand.
GACGAATTTTGGGTTTTTTTTTCTCGATTTTCTGTGTTTTTTCTCAAGGATCATGAGTAGCGGGCAGAAGAAGAAAATATTTCGTATTGAAGCGTTTAAACTCAAAGTGGAGGTGGATCCCGAGCATGCAGACAAGATTTGGAAGATTTTAGAGCTTGCAATTCATGAGATATATAATCACAATGCAAGCGAACTCAGCTTCGAAGAATTATACAGGTTTGTTGCTATTTTTTCCCCCAATTAACTGTTTTCCTTTACTACTAATTATTTTTTCTGTTAATTGTCATGAAGGTATTAGGTGGAACTGAGTACAGCTGCTGATTATTTATTCCTGCATTTTGAACTGCTTGTGGACGTTCGTAGCTGAGTTGATTTTATGCACTTGTATTGACATTTGATGTCGAATTAGATTTTTATCTATGTCTATCCATCACTTTTCCTTTTCAAGATTTTCTGCAAAAGTTTATTACGTGATTACTAATTTCTTGAAGTGTGATTTCTTTTTGGCATCAAGAAAATTTCTTATTTTCTACGTGAATAATGTTTTCTTGATGTGGGAACTCCTGTTCTCTTCTCCTTTTCCTCGGTAGGCAATGTTTTCTTGAAGTGGAATTTCATTGCTTACAACAGTTAGTTGTTGTGACTTATGCGGCCAGCTTGAACTCGATTGTGTAAAATTCTTTGGCGAATCCCCTTCCTATGGCATGCTTTTCCTGCCATTATACGTCTGATCAAGCTAGTTACAACTACGCTATGAATGCTGCTAATTTTCTGATGGTTGACTTATAAGCGAGATATCCCTCTAGTGAGACATCATGTGTAGCATTTTCGATCGAAATGGCTTCACATGCTTGGATAGATTGGTTGCTGTAGCAAAACGGTTTTTTTTTTTTTTATGGATGCTTGTGAATGTCATTTACTTGCTTGTATCGTGCCAGCTTGGTATCTGCCATATAAGATGGTTGTAGGAGGGAAATATCAAAGTTCTAATCTCTATAAGATATCAAGAAAATAATTGCTTTTGTGAGGGTATATATGAATTGCAACAAGTTGATTTATGTCAAGATTGTGTGTGTTAAAATCTAGTGTAGGACCGACTGATCTTGTAATGAATACACCAATCGTGCTTGGTTTATGATTCTGCTCTAGACATGAAACTTCCCCTGAAGCTCAGGGCAATGTGAAACAAGAAAATGTATAGCTGTGGATGCAATAATCAGTAATGTAGGTTTCTGTTTTACTTTGGATGAAATAGAATCAATTTTCTGTCTCTTTCTTATTTTGCCATTCACTTTTACTTTCTACCAAATAGAGAGCATTCTTGTCATATGATGGTCTATCTAAATATCTTTTGATGCTGTGTGTTTTAAATGAAGTTATGAAATAGGATTAGAGCTACGACATTTTAATTCCTTTCGTCTTCCAAAAGGGCACATGTGTATGCCTATAAAGGATTTGATCTCTGATTTGGAATTTTCTGTGCATCCAGAAATGCTTTCAATATGATACTATATAAGTTTGGGGAGAAGCTTTATTCAGGACTTGCGTCGACAATGACAGCCCACCTTCAGGCAGTGTCCAGATCTATAGAGGCAGCCCAAGGTGCTTCATTCCTGGATGAGCTTAATAAGAAATGGAATGATCATAATAAAGCACTGGAAATGATCCGTGACATTCTAATGTACATGGATCCCGAGCACTCATAAAAACCCTGTTCATGAGCTTGGGCTAAATCTTTGGAGGGACAATGTAGTTCACTCTAGTAAAATCCAGCCACTTCTTCTGAACACGCTTCTTGAACTGATACTTAGGGAACACACAGGTGAAGTTATCAACAGAGGACTGATGAGGAACATAATCAAAATGCTAATGGATTTAGGGCCTTCAGTCTACCAAGAAGATTTTGAGAAACCATTTATTGAAGTTTCAGCAGATTTCTATAGAGCAGAATCCCAGGAACTTATGGAGTGCAGTGCTTGTAGGGACTACCTGAAGAAAGCTGAGAGGCGTCTAAATAAAGAAAGAGAGAGGTTGTCAGACTACTTGGATCCAAAGAGCGAACCAAAGATAACCAATGTTGGGGAGAAAGAGATGATAGCCAACCACATGCTAAGACTAGTTCACATGAAGAATTCAGGACTGGTCGAGATGTTTCATGATGATAAGTCTGAAGACTTGGGAAGGATGTACAACTTATTCCACCGTGTTCCTAATGGTCTATCTACAATTAGAGATGTAATGACATCTCACATCGAAGATACAGGCAATCAGCTTGTTACTGATCCTGAGAAATCAAAGAATCCAGTTTAGCTTGTCGACACCCTCCTTGAGAAAAGGGTTGAGTATGATAAGATCATAAACTTGGCATTCAGTAATGACAAGACCTTCCAGAATGCTTTGGATTCTGCTTTTGCACATTTTATCAATTTGGATCCTCGCTCTCCAGAATACATATCATTGTTTATGGATGATAAGCTGCGGAAAGGATTGCAGGGAGTGAAAGAAGAGGAGATTGAGGTTATTCTTGATGCGGTGATGATATTGTTCTGTTACCTACAGGAGAAAGATGTGTTTGAGAAATATTACAAACAACACTCGGCAAAACGACTGTTCAGGGAAAATGATATCTGATGATGCTGAGACCTCTCAGGACACAATGCAAGGGTTTTATGCAGCCAATGGTGCAGAGCTGGCAAATGGACCTACATTAGCAGTACAAGTTTTGACTACTGGATACTAGCCTACCCAATCCATCAATACTTGCAACCTACCATTGGAATTGTCGGTTCTATGTGAGAAATTTCGATCGTATTACCTCAGCACATATACTGGTAGGAGATTATCCTGGCAATAAATATGGGAACAGCCGACCTGGGATTGACCTTTGGGAACGGCCAGAAATATGAGCTGAATGTTTCGACTTATCAGATTTGTGTCCTAATGCTGTTCAACAATACGGATCGTCTTACCTATAGGGAGATAGTGCAGGTCACTGGGATTCCCTCTTCTGATTTGAAAAGGTGTCTGCAGTCCTTAGCCTGTGTAAAAGGGAAAAGGTGCTCCGGAAAGAACCCATCCGCAAGGATATTGGACAGGATGATTCATTTTCTGTAAATGACAAGTTCACTAGCAAACTTCGTAAGGTGAAAATTGGAACTGTGGTAGCACAAAAGGAGTCCGAGCCCAAAAAGCAAGAGACTAGTAAGGGGGTGGAGGAGGATAGAAAGCCACAGTGTGAAGCTGCCATTGTCAGAATTATGAAATCCAGGAGGGTACTGGATCACAACAACATCATCACTGATTTCACGAAACAATTGCTATCGCGGTTTCTGGCTATAATCCTAGAGAGATAAAGAAACGGATCGAATCCCTTATCGAGCGAGATTTCTTGATGAGGGATAATGCAGATAGAAAATCATACGGATATATTGCCTGAAAAACCAAGAAAATACATCAGGATGCCTGTTTTTTCAGGTTAGCTTTCGTCATGAATATGTAAATAGACTGACAGTTCCATACACTATGTATGCAAGATCAATTGTTCATATATGAATCATAATCGAGGATCTCCAGCCGTGGACATCATACATCATGACATTTTAAGGCAAATCTGGTTTCTTCAGACACAATTAGATTAAATATTTTACTTCTTTTAAAACAAATTAAAAGACAAAATTTCCAACAAAATGAATTAAGAAACATAGACAATTGTAAACCTAAATTACCTTATGAATTTTACATTTTTCCAATTGGCAGAAAAAACAAAAAAAGGGTGGCGGCGACGCTGTTGTGATCCAAGCATGTGAGAACATTCACTGGTGTCCTACAGTAGAAGATATTTGGCAAAAGTTATTTCACCTATATCTGTTGCTGGGGTACAAAACTATGGGCCTATGGCTATTCAGGCCATAGACCCAAAGGATAACACTGTTTTTAAGGAAATTTTTTTTTATTATGCCTTAATTACTCAATTTTCGATTTACTGACAGACTAATTTGAATCTAGATACCGCAGAAGCTAAATATGAAAACAATCTTCTCAATCTAATTGTTCTATTTATAACTCCAACTTACATTACTTTTAAGTTAATACCCATAAAATGTATAATATATTGTACCCCATAAAAAAAGAAATGAGATAAAGATTTCCCTTATATGTATGTTGGTCTAATATTTTGAAATGTATTGTAGCACTCAAAATAAGATAAAGATTTCAACTAAATTATTTACACCTAAACCATAAAATGTAATTTACTCATTTCAAACCACAAATATATTCTTTGTTTATATGCGTTTTTTTATGAATTTTCCAGTGCAAATCGAAATAGCAATCGTAATGATTTTTTCTCTTTAGAATATTTTCATCTTTTTCGTGTACTAAATTGATAAAAACAAAATTTATCCTTACAAATAATAATAATAATAATAATAATAATAATAACAAAGAAAAATTGAAAAAGAAAAAGAATTTAGATTCTTGACCCTGTGTCCCTGGGGACCAAGAAAGTTCTTTGTGCCACCATTTTTTTTTCCCTCTAACAAAGCATTGCCTCCTCCAAATTAACACACAAAAACCTCTGAGATATTTCATCAATTTATCCTCTCAATCAAATCCCTATCATGGTGGTGTAGATTAACCCATAGCTCAATCGTCAAATTCATATCTAAGATTGAATTCATTCTGGAAATGAATTGGTAAACACTCGAAAGTTCGATTCTCAATTTATCTCCTAAACCCTAATTTCCAATATAGTAATCCTATCAATCGGGGTTTTGACAATCAATCTCCGGTCGATTTTTTTGGACCTTTGGTTTATTCAAAATAAAAAGGATGAATAGCGGGCAGAAAAAGAGGAACTTTCAGATTGAAGCGTTTAAGCATAAAGTGGTGGTGGATCCCAAGTATGCAGACAAGACTTGGAAGATCTTGGAGCATGCAATTCATGAGATTTATAATCACAACGCAAGTGGGCTCAGTTTTGAAGAATTATACAGGTTTTTTGCCTTTTGTTTTTCTTTCAATTATCGTTAATTTCTCGAAGATTTCCCCCATTCTGTAGTTTGAAGGTCTTATTTTGTTTGGTTTAGGACTCATATTATTTATATTTGATGTCGGTGAGTTTTATTGGTTGAAATGAGATTATAATTTGGTTTAGCTTGGGCGAAATTTTTTTCCCTCTAGTTTTTGTGTTGCTGCAAATGCTGTTTGCTGATTCTTGCTACTTAAATTACTTGCTTGCTGCTTGTACTGGATTTGATTCGATGTGTTAGTATTCTTTTCTAGTCATTTGATGTATTGTAAAAATTTTTGTTTGTTTCATCCTAATTAGGATAAGATGACCAACTGCTTGGTGGAATTTGATTTTTATAGTTTTGGCCTTTTCTTTTGTATTGTCCAGGAAATTTATTTGAGATAATGTTCCCAACACTTTGTGCAGTTAATGTGATGTTACATGAATTTTTCTATACTCCTGTGCTTACATAGTAACTATCATGGTATGTTCGGCCTGCATAAGCTGATATGTTGAAATTTCTAGCTTTTGAGACTCTGCACCTCTTTTAGCTAGTGCATCCCCCTTGGGAAAAGACTAAAAATACCATGATGGAGCCTTTTTTTTCACTGAAAAATAAATACTAAATTTGTGCAATTTTCCAGTCTTAGTCTATCTAGCAGCCTCTTTCTGAAGCCAGTTGATACTATCTAACTTTTGTATCTGGTAGCTCATGCAATGGAAATCTGGAAATCCTTTTCAGTGCTAAATCTTTAACAACATTGACCTCCTTGTAACTTAAACCATATGGTCTTATGTCATTCTGTGAACAATAACTGTGGTAGAACTTCCCATGAGAAAGGTATCAGACTTCAATTTTACTATATAAGTTAATTGAAATAGATACAACTGTAATTTCTATGTCCAGACATCGATTTTCTAGGAGGTTTCATGATACCATGATTTAGACTCTACCCACCCTGATCACTGTAGTGGCGAAGCACATATTGTTAGCATCAACTCAGGTTTGGGGTATGCTAGTTTGAGGAGACCATGAAAGAGGAAGGAGGAGGGGGCAGTGAATTTGCTTGCCATACACAAACTTGATGACTAGGAAAAAATTTTACTGCTAGGGGTCACTTTACTCAATTTGTTACTACGCCTGGATGCACCTGCTTGCATATATAAAGTGTCATAATTTGTTGTGCTCTCACGTCTAGGTTCATGCTAAAATTGAAACTTTGGTTTTAGTTTCTTGACAGTTCTCTTATGAGAGCGCTTTAGCTTCATATCATAATATCCTGGATCCGCGCAGCTGGACGGTTTAGATTACTTACTGTAAGAAAGTAAGCTTTCTATGGGAACTACTGAAACGTAACTTGCTGCATGTACTACAATGGCTTCTCTCTACGTATCACATACAACAGATGTCATAATTAGAGAAAAATTTTATCCTCCGTTTCTAAAGATACTTACAGTAGAATAGCTCTTATTTGTTAATTGTTAGACATTAATTGTTTAGTGTACATAAGATTGAGCTTGTACCAAGTTTGTCATGCATCCAACCCGATTTATGTTTTAGCTTTAGACTAGATAGTTCTATTGAGGATGAGGAGAAGAGATATGGGGAAAGGGGTAGGAATATATAACATATTACTAGATTTCTAACTGAAAAAGAACACATTTCTGTTCTTACTTGTCATTTACAGATTACTTTTTCATGTATAGAAATGTTTTAAATTAATTCAGCCAGTAATAAGGAATTTCTCTGCCTTTCTGTTCCCAAATACACATGTATGCGCCCACAAAGGATTTTGATCCCTGATTTGACTTTCCTATTCATCCAGAAATGCCTACAATATGGTATTGCATAAATTTGGGGAGAAGCTTTATTCAGGACTTGTTGGGACAATGACACTCCATCTGCAGACGATGTCCAAATGTATAGAGGATGCCCAGGGTGCTTTATTCCTGGAGGAGCTTAATATAAAATGGAGTGATCATAATAAAGCACTGCAGATGATCCGTGACATACTAATGTACATGGACAGAACTTTCATCCCAAGCACCCACAAAACCCCTGTTCATGAGCTTGGGCTAAATCTTTGGA
>JAOWBU010000963.1:0-19842 GCA_026212405.1 Petrea volubilis
AAGCTTGATATATTAAAATAAATGATACCTGCAAAAGAAAGAATCACAACAAATAAATAGTTATGGGCCCATAAAGCAGGGGAAAAGAAAAAAAATCCAATTAATAAATTTTTGTCTACCATGGCAATATATGTGGCAACATAATTAGTAATAATATAAAAATTAATTTTTTTAAAAAAATGTAATATGAAAAATACTTTTTAAAGATTAATATTTAGGGAATTATTTTTAGTTAGAGTAATATTTTGAAAAAAAAAAAAAAAAAAAACTCTATTTTCTAATAGGAGTTTCAACAGAAATATAGAGCGGAGAATGAAACTTGAAAAATAAAAATAGGGATTAATTTACTTTTAAAGTGAAAAACCAAGTTCTAAATTTAGTTTTACCTACAACATGCTCATTTCATTTAATTTATTGGGGGAATTGTTGTTAACACTTTGAAAATTGTTATTCGCACTCTATTCTTCTTTTTTATTGAGAAATCGACCCAAATACCTATTTATTTTAAAATATGATTGGATTCACTTTACCTCCTTAATTATTTACTATGTCTCATTAACTTCCCTAAACTATCAAATATAACACTTTTCCCACCCAATCAAAAACTTAGTCAAAATTGCCTAAACACTCCCATTTATACAATTCTTTTTTCTACATTTAGCATTCTAAATTCAACTTCAAATCCTTTATTAGTTATAAAAAAAAATTATTTTAACTTTAAGAAGTAATTGATAGTTTAAGTAAATTGATGGAATAAGAATAAACTAATAAGTTATTGTAATAATACCTAATAATTAAATTAAAAAACGTATTCTAGTTCTTTAACTTAACTTGTTACAGGGTGCACTGTATGCGTGTGCAAAATAAAAAATGATATAATTTAACTAAATATTTAATTTTTTTGTAGAATGCAACTATAATATTTACTAATTTTCTTTCATGAGCATATCTTCTTAAAACTATTTATTAACTTATTCTTATTAAGCTAATGACAATAAGAAAAAAACACCAAAAATTAAAAAAAAAATGTGGTATAGTGGGAGGAGAGAGAGAATATGAGAAAATATAATAACATGGTAGATGAGAGAGAAAAGGGAAGTTTTGAAGAGAACAAAGACGCCAAACCCCCTAGAATCTTTATTAATAGTATAGATAAATTTATATGTATAAATTATAAGTAGCTAGAGTTTGACTATTTTGAATAAAAGTGGATAATATTTTTTAACCCAAATATAAATATGTTTATTTATATTAAATTAAATTATGATATATTCAAATAAATTTAATATATTTTAATAAAATGAGTATAGCAATTTTTTAGGGGAAAAAAATGCACAAATTGAAGTAATTAATGAAAATATGATTAATCATATAAATTTAAAAGAGTCTAAATTTTACTTTAATTGAAGAGTAAATAGCTTGGTTTCTAGTTAAAACATATTTAAAATTAAATTTAGTCTATAAATTGGTATAAATACTTTGTGAAATATAAAATAGGCAAGGTTGAGTGTGAATAATTAAGAGGGTAAAATGTATTTAATCTTATTTTTAAATGAATAGATATTTTGATCAAGTTTTAATGTGAAAGTAAGAGTGGAGTTTCACTGACAATTCTGATTTATTAATAGGATATATAACAACAGCTATTTAATTACTCAATAATAGGCTAATTTATTTTACATAGTGATAGATATGAATCTTTATATGCCAAGAGCAAAATCCTTAATATTCCATACTTACACCCAATTGGTCTTTAATATTCTCCCGAATCTTAAGTCATTCCCTTAATTACCGGTATGTTCCTTTATGAGAAGATTTTGCCCGAAATATCTCATTGTAATATATACTTGGTATGGCTTTTGAACTTTTCTATATATATACCTTAATCATCCAATAAAAAGAAAAGCGAAAAGCTTCTCTATATTTTTTCTGGATCTTCTATTGTCCTAAACTATACAAAATAAATAATAATTCAATAATAAAGTAATCTAATTTTTGGCAAATTCAAAATTGCTCTTTACTAAATTTCGTATGAGTTGTTTAAAATAAGCTAGTGAATATTAGGTACTTATTTAATCTATTGCCATGTGGCAGATTTTTTCCTTTTTCCAAGGATCTATTAGTCTCCTAATATTTTCAAATTCGACTATCCTGAAATTATTTCTGCTCTTCTGATAATTCTCAATACACACACACACACACACACATAGATATGATAATAGTTTTAAAAGTATTCTTTTATTTACTGATAAAATTTAATTAATTCTCAACCGCTATTCTTTTGATAAGTAGCATAAAAAAATGAAATATATACTATCCTTTTAATGCTTATCTAAATGTTCATATTGTATCACAATGAATCGTACAAAAAAAAAAAAAAAAGAAAACAGAATTAATGGAATAACAGATTGTCACAGGTTAAAAAGGTTAGCACAATATTCTTAATAAAATAAGGGTAAATTTAGAGTTATGAAAGTAAACAGGTGACGTGTTCTAATAACTTTGAAATCAAGAATTTAATTTTAAATTAAGCGCAACTAGTGACATATAGAAAATAAAAATTTCAATTCCGTAAATAAGTATGAAATATATTGCGTTAATGTATTAAACAAGACAGCAAAAAAGCTATTCCATAACTTGAATAATATCACACAATAGTAATTGTCCCTATCATAACCATAAATAAATTCAAAAATTTACTTGACAAAATTAAAATAAAATTAATCAATAGTAGGCTACTATATTATATCTTTATTTAAAGTAAAATATTATGAGCATCATAATTTGTTTTACAACTTCATTAAATAGGCATAAATTAATTACTGATAAGTAGCAATCGGGAAATATTGAAGTAAAATTAACATTGGACAAATAATCATGGCAAAATTCAAACTTATAAATGGATGTATTTTTAATTTAGTTAATATTAATTGAATTATTTGTAATATACTACTACCTATACACTTTTATAAAGCTATGTTTTTGGTAGTCAGTCTCTCTCTCTCTCTCTCTCTCACACACTCACACACACACACACACACACACTGATCTCTTCCATTATTCAATATAATAAATTTCCCTTTTTGTATTTATTTTTATTCATATTTATTTTTAAAAGTTCGTTTATAGCATGACTTAATTCATTTTATGGTCCTTAAAATTCCATTACCTTATCAATCAAAATAAATAAATAAATCCCATTGCTTCATCCATATCTTAAATTAGATAACTACTTCCATTTGAAAAAGATTTCAAATAAGCTCCATCATTTAACAATTAATATTCATCTTAAGGTAATTAGTCATCTTAAAATAAATGATAGCCTATAGGATAATTTCAGATCTTTGATGGGTAATTATATAAATAAATAGATAGAGATAAGAGAAGATCAAGGTTGGCTTCCAAGAAACAGAAGTCCATGCATGTTGGGATTTTGTTTCCTTTTAAGAAAAGCATTGGAAATAAATGCAAGATCAAAAGCCAAAATCAAGTGGGACAAATTAGGTCCAATTGTTAATGTATATCTATACCATATATACATGTAGACATATGAGTATGCATATCTACATACACGCATTAATGAACAAATTAAAAAAAAAAAAAGAGGTAGATGTTTGTTGGGATTTTGTTTCCTTTTAAGAAAAGCATTGGAAATATATGCAAGATCAAAAGCCAAAATCGAGTGGGACAAATTAGGTCCGATTATTGTTGGGTGCTAAGTATAGAGGGCAAAACAATAACTGTAGCAGTGGGTAAAAATTTTAACGTTGAGAGAGCAGTATGTAATCATGGATTCTTCATGATGGCTCCCAATTTGTGGGTTCCATCTGAAAAGACCCTCATACGTCCTTTGCGCCTTAACGACAATGTTATTGTCACTATTTCTATAACTCAGTCTCTACGTAAAAGCTTTCTTCTGATCACTATCATTCAGTATCTTCCCCATCAACAACTAATTAGGCTTTCCACTCAAGAACGGCAAACAATACTCGTACGTTGTGCACTTTTCGATTATATATATATATATATATACATATATGTGGCGTGTATTAATAACTGATATAAGATATGTGACACCATTATGCATTTTGTGCATGTATGTATAGGCTCGAGCGACTCGAATGTTGCGACTTTCTGAAGAAGATGGAATAATGGTGGAAGAATTTCACAGGGTCCATCCAGAAGCAAAAAAGGTTGGGTCCATCCAACTTTATTTGAAGATATTGTCAAGTTTTTGCTCCTCTGCAATTGCAAGTGAGTAATTATTTATTTATTGTTCAAGTTCACTTTAATAGTTTTCAGTCACTTGAGATTGGCAAATTGATTCGAAATTATGCAAATATAAACTATAAATGCACTTAGGAACTAGTATCTGCTAAGTCATTGTTAAGATATATAGTCAAAACGTATCTTATGCCTAATTTGCCAAACAGATATCTAATTAAGTAGTGGGTTATATATCTCTCAAACAAATTTTCACATTAGTGTTGCGTTCTAATTTAGTACGTTCTAATTTAGTCCGTGTGTATATATTTTGTAGGGTTAATTACCAATTCCCCCTATCTTTTATAATTATAGCCCCTACCTTCCATGTTTCATCATATAATAAAATACTACTAATTCCATTAGGATTTTTAATGAAAATATTGTTTAAGCATCTATAAACACCAAACTACAATACCATCATTTGAAAATTTGGTGTTTTCATAAGTTTTAAACTATTTTTAATTGATGGTAATTTGGTCTCCTTTTGAATTTTGTAATTACACAAGCTTAGAGGGAAGGTCATTGTAATTATGAAATATTATGGTGGGAGTGTCAGTGTAATGAATTCCTAATTGATATTCTCATTTTTTGTTGTAATTAATTAATTAGATGGTCAAGGTCATTGAAAATGGCTCAAGATCTGTGTGATCTTCAAAGAAAAATTTCTAACAAGGGATCAAAGAGAAAGCGATCCAATACTACTTCGGTAAACTACTTTCCAAGTCCAAAAGAAATTGCCCGTCTTGATGTGGAGACGTTGAATAAACATTGTAACTTGGGGTATAGAGCATCAACCATACTGCAATTGGCACAAAGTATAGAAAATGGAAGCCTCAACCTAGGGGATTATGAAGATCATATCATCACCCGACATGAATTGTTCCAACGTCTAATGACGGTAAAAGGTTTCGGCCCTTTTACTAATGCGAATATTAAGATGTGTATTGGGATCTACCAAGAGATTCCAGTGGATACTGAGACCATCAAACATTTCAAAGAGGTCAGTTAATTTTCTATACATACTACTCTTTATATATTATATCGCCTTTCCCCCTAGATTACTGAATGTAAAAAAATCAAATCCCTATGAAAAAGCATAATAAATTAGTCTCTAATAGCTATATTACAAGGGTTCATCTTTTAACCCTGTAGCTAAAGGGGTAAACATAACATAAGGTATAGCTAAAAAGTTCAAAGTCTAATTACCCCTTAAATTTACCAAGCTTGATTGCTGTTGTGTTATTTTTCTTTCTTTTTAGTTAGTTATGCTCCATACTAATTTCAGATCCATGGAATGTCAAAGATAAACAAGAAAAATCAAACAGAGATCATTGAACAAATCTGTGGCAAGTATGCACCATTTCAATGCCTTGCGTACTGGTAATTATATTCATTTCTTTGTTTTATTTACCTTTGCATTGCACTGGGTTACTTACCATATTGTTCATTTAACCTTATGCCAATGAAAAATAAATACAAAAGTATCTTTTAACATATTTATGAGGAAGGGCTCTTATTTAACGTAGATTTGAAATTTTCATTTGAAAAACCTACTATATTAGAGGTATTTTTGGATTAAAAAAAAAGCCCTTGACCATTTTATTGAAAACCAGAAGTTACTTACATTATTTGTATTATATGAATTATTTAAATGAAAAAAAACTTATTACAATCATTATGCATATAAGAAATGGAACTTAGAGTTTGCTTTATTACAAATAATATAATATAATTTAGTTGGAATCCTCTTCTTCCATATATTTTTGCAGTCTCATGATTATTATTATTGTTATTTTTCTTTTTATTCAACTTATTATTATTATTTTTTCTTTTTATATTTCTCTCTCCCATCTCCCCTCCTTATCTATTATTTGACTTTATTTTTTTTATTTATATATATCAACTATATGATTTAATCTAATCTAAATATTTTTTTTTGTCTTTCTATAAATCCAATCAATATAATACCACTAAACACATATATTTAAATAAAAATTTAATAAAGTTTCAATTTTATATTTATTAAAAACTTAAACAAAAAATTAAATTATATTTAAGAGCATTGTCCCCCCTTCATTAATAGGATGGAGCACGTTCAATACTATGAGAAGATGCTTGGGAAGTTGAGTGATTTACCCGCTCTCAATATTGTAAGGTGTCCACCACCAACTTCGGAACTGGTAATGTTGGAAACAAATGATAAAGCACTTTGTAAGACAATGTTCTAATAAAGTAGCGCTATGGATTTGAGTGCGTGAAAGGTAGTTGTGGGAAAATTCTTGTATGATTGAGCATGGATTCGGCTCACTCATCTATCAAATACTCAATATTCATAATATAGTTTTTGTGTAAACATTTTTTATTAAATATTATATGAACATTGACCGTTTGATAAATGAATAGACTTCTTTTTTTTTTTGTTATAATTAATTTGGAACACCCTATAGATATCAATTGAAACTACCAGAATGTTTCAAATTTAATCCATGGGTGAAGGGGATTCCATTTTCAACGAGTCACTGCTTTTAGATAGGACACTACATGGGACTAAAATTCGAAACAAAATTGTAAATAATTTTACGATTAAATTTATTATTATCGAAACTTGCAAGATTATTTTAATCTCTTTTAATTATATTTTTAAAGTCTTGGATGGCATCATAATACACAGATGAAGGCCAATTTACTGATTACAGATAAAAAAAAAAGTATGCAGTGCCATGCACGCGCTTAATTGACCTTGTGCTCCAGGCTCGGGTCCAATATTTTTAATTACGCTACCAGTTGACACACTTGATAAGCGTATAAAATAAAAATAAAATCATTTATTTATGTATTTAAATTTTAAAAAATTAAATTATAAATATCCATTAATTTTTTTTTAATATTTATTGCATTCATATATATTTCTATTATATCAATATAATACGATATTTTACTGCCCATGTGATCTAATCTTCAATATTTGATGGGCATGTAACAATTTTTTCTTGTTCATTATAAAACAATTAATATGATTTTTCAGGGAGGTGTTAAAACAGTTGATTAGCTTGCCAGTTGGTCATAAACTTATAAAATAATGTCTCCCAGATTATTTGATAAGAATTATAGAAATGATGCATATGCAATCTCATTTAATCAGCTATTTTTAAAATATATTCTTAGATAAAGACTTATATATATATTATCAACTTTGCAAAATCTTATCAGATCTAGGCGGGAGGACTTATAAAATATAATATAAATAAAATTAGCCTAAGACCTAGTTAGATGGCAAGAGACTCAAAATTTAAATTGAAAAAAAGTTTGACACTGTTGAAACCATCACCAGATGCATGGTATTAGCTTGTATATATATATATATTGTTTTATATATATAATAACTTGAAATAGCCATGCAATTCCTCATTACTACAATGGAATAGTGCATCATACAATTATGTGATTAATATTGAGATACCCAACTCACGTATTACACATTGCTCATCAAAAAAAGAATTTAATTTTTTGCACAAACTATATTCTTAGAACAAATATTGTTGTGATCTTCCTTTTCAGTTTTTATTTAATGGGCATATTCTTAGAACAAAATCTGTCGAAATTCCACCGAAAAGTTGTAGAAAATCAGGTGCCAAAGTTGGCGCCAAAATTATGCCTTAGTTTTTCAGTGGAATTTCGGCGGTTAAGCCCCTTGAAAAGTAAAAAAAAAATGATAAAATTTCGGAAAAAGACTTTTGGCTAAATTTCATCGGAAATTTTGCCGAAATTTTAAATAATTATCGGCAGAATATCTCAGCCAAAAATTTTGACTTTTTCTTTTTTGCTTGAAAAAAATCATCGTATGGAATATGTTGAAGGGAGATATGGAATATTTGGGAAAGTGGGATAGGGTACACTTTTCGCCGAAAATATTCAAAATTATTTATATTTTGTCTATAAATCCACTGTAATTAATATAATTAATTTTTATATAGCACATAGTATCTGCATTCATGGTAATTAATGTTGGTAATAATATAAAAATTTAACTACCATGAGAATAAAAAAATTGTGTATTTTATTATTGCATTCAACCATAATTGATATTATTGTATATGTAATATGTAAGAATTGGGTATAAACATGCATGTATATGAGAAGATCAATAATTGTGTAGAAACATGCATGTAATTTAGATGTAATCTAACTTGAAATATGTAGAAGACTCAGTTAATTGAATTGCACAAAATATTGTCCAATTGAATTGGGAAAAACATCCGATTTTTTTTTCAATTGGGATGGCGAAGTGCTCAATTGACTCAATTGAATTATGTAAATCATCTAATCTGGTTAATTGAAGTTTGGGAAGAACTAAACTGAACATTGGTCAAATATGAAATTGACTTAACTAAATTGAAGAAAATGTTCAATTGAATTGAGGGAAATACACGATTATTTCGATTGAATTGGTCAAAATGTTCGATTGACTTAGTTGAATTGGGGGTGCATCCTCTAATTCGATCAAATAAAGTGTAAGAAACAACCAATCGACTCAATGGAATGTTAGTCAAATGTGTAGTTGGCGTAATATAATTGAATAAAATGTTCAATTGAATTTGGAAAAACCCTAGCTTATTTTAATTTAATTGGGTGAAATATTCAATTGATTTAATTGAATTCGGCACATTATGTAATTCAATTAATTGAAGTGTGCGAAACATCCAATTGACTCAATTGAATATTAGTCAAATGTGCAGTTGACATAATTCAATTGAAGAAAATGTTCAATTGAATTTGGGAAAACGCTGGCTTGTTTCAATTGAATTAGGCGAAATGTTCAATTGACTTAATTGAATTGAGTGCATGATCTAATTCAATTAATTGAAGTGTGAGAAACGTGTAATTTACTCAATTGAACGTATCAAATGTGCAATTGACATAGTTCAATTGAATAAATGTCAAACTTAATTTGGGGAAATATTGGCATACTTCAATTGTCCTGGGCAAAATGATTAATTGATTTAATTAAATTGGGTAAATCCTTTAATTCGATCAATTGAAATGTGAGAAGCACCCAATTGACTCAGTTGAGTGTTGGTTAAATGTGCAGAGATATGTTGACTTAATTCAATAGAAGAAAATTACTAATAGAACATGTTATTGAACGTTTTTTTAACCATGTCATATTATTATTTATGCATGTTAGTAGACATATTATAATATAATGTTGTAATTAATAAATTTTTTCACCCTTAAATATGAAAAGAAATATTTATTTGATGTATTTAAGTGAAATATTTTTCAAATTTTTGGCCCTTTTCTGCCAAAATTTCCCCAAAAAATATATTTTTAATTTATTTATGATTGATTATTTAATTTCGAAAAAATTGAAGTTAATTTTACTTTTTTTTAAAATTATTGGTGAAGTATTCTGTAGAATATATTTTTAAAATTTTGGAGGAATTTTCTGTTGAAATTCTGCCGATAATATTTTTGTTTGAATATTTAAATTCAGAATGTTTGATTTGAATTTTAACATTTTTTTTATCATTATCAATTGAATTTCACCTGAAAATTCTGCAGAAAATTAAAAGATATTTTTGATGGAACTTTCCACCGAAATTTTGCCGACAACCCAATTTTTATGTCTCACCTATTCCTTTTCTTCTTCTTCTTCTTCTTCTTCTTCTTCTTCTTCTTCTTTCCCGCACTGCTATCATCGTCCTCTGTCGGCCACTGCCTAAAAATTCCATCCTCCACCTCTAAATCCTCCATGTCTTAACTTTTTACACCTCCCCACCCCCTCTACCATTTTTTCCCAATTCGTAGCTCTACCACCTCCTCCTCAGAAACAACCACTGCATCCCCCGTCCCCCGTGCCCCATCCCCACTAGGTATTTTTTTAAAAAAAATTTAGAATTAAAAGAGTAGGGTTTGGTTATTGTGATTTTGTATAATTTGGTATTATATATAATTGTTATGATTTGAATATTATTATAAAAATTTGAAATTTTAAAGCTAGTGAATGTGTTGTGAATTTAGTAAAGTTAGTTTGTATATATGTTGTGTTGATTACGTGGTGACCCACTTAGTGGTTTACAAATAATTTTCTACTAGACAAGAAATCCTGTGACACTAAAATCCTGTGTCACTGATAACATTCCCGTGAAAGTTCCGTGTCTGGCGCTACTGCCCTATGGGCACGTCAAAGCCGCCTGATGGTGGCGGCAATGATCTTGGACGGCCTCCCCTTGGCCGCTCCTATGCTGCTGCAGTCGGCAACCAGCCAGCGGACCCTTTCATGCCGGACGCCAGGGAACGAAAAAAAAATTTTGATACCTCCACGTTTACCCCCGTTGGCTCCGTGATGGATTTCCATGGTGAGCCTGCTGCAGTCTTTACCCATGATGATAGGGAAAAACTTTGCCAGCCGTTTCAATTCGTGTTGGTTGGGAAATTCTCACATGGTCATCCGTCTATTGGTGCTCTCCGATTTATTTTCGGGAAGATGAAGTTAAAGCGACAGTGCAGGTTGTTTTTCTTCGACGACACGCACCTATGCATCCATCTATACGACCATGATGACTATGCCAGGTTATTTATGCGAGAGCTTTGGCACTTTAATGGCTATCCTATGCGCGTCTTTAAGTGGGATCCAGATTTTGATCCCACTGTTGAATCGCCCATATTTCCTGTGTGGTTTAAGATTCACCATCTGCCGTTGCACCTGATTCCCGTTGAGGGCCTGTTCACGCTTGCAAGTTGTATTGGATCGCCGGTGAGGGTGGATGAGCCGACTGCTGATTGCTGGAGGCCTCGAATCTCTAGGGTTTGTGTGGAGATAGATGTAACTAAACCTGTGAAGAAGGCTATCTGGGTTAAGGATGGAGATCGTGTGTATCAGCAACCAATTGAATGCGAAGGAATACCTGAA
The DNA here is from genome assembly GCA_026212405.1 of Petrea volubilis. Lineage (NCBI taxonomy): Eukaryota > Viridiplantae > Streptophyta > Magnoliopsida > Lamiales > Verbenaceae > Petrea > Petrea volubilis. The sequence continues at coordinate 11,180 of JAOWBU010000963.1, forward strand.
TATTGTCGCCGATGTCGTCGTCGGGGTCACACGACCAGAAATTGTTTCCATCCTCCCAGCGATGATGAAGCTGGCACGGCGCCTGACTTGCTGACCAAGGTTCCAAGTGATTTACGGACAAATGTGGATCGCCAGACATCCCGCTCGAGCGGCCCTGCACCAAGTCAGAACGTGGAACCTCAGGCAGCACAGGCTATCAATCCCAAAAATACCAATCAAATACCGCCTCCAGAAAATCACGAAACTCTCCATGATCCTACAGAGGTGCCTGTTTGGCGGGAAGTTACCCCAAAGCCGGATAAGGGCAAGCAGGTGATGGAGACTGCAAGTCCGTGTATGGAAGCGGAAGGCGCTGTTACAAATTTGAATAACAAGTTTGCTTGCCTTCGGGAGGAGGACTCAGAAGATGAAGATCAAGGGGATAATTCACAAATTGATGCGATTGTAGTGGGATCCCGGGAAGTTTCTGACGAAGCAGATAGTATACCCAGACAATTACAAATTGATGATGCTCAAGAAGAAGCACCTCAGATTGCCTTGAATCACACAAAATCCATTGCAGAAGGGAGCGACTCTCCTACACATGACCCGCCAATCATGACGACAGCGCTTTCGGATGTTCCTGATGGTCTTGGAAATCAGGTGCTACTCGTGCTTGGTAGGGATACTGATCCACATCGAAGTTTGGAAGATATGGAGGATGTTGCGAGAGCCGACGAAGAGGAGAGGCCTAGCTCCACGTCCAAGAAACGAAACCTGGGACTAATCAAGCCTCAACAGACGGTGAAAAAGGGGACTAAGAAGTCTAATGCAGACGCTCTTCCTCGGATCACGAGGAATAAAGCCAAGGGGAACGATTCTCAATCCCTCACCAATTAATGATTAATATACTTATTTGGAACTCGCGGGGCTTTGGAAGTGCCGCTAAACAACGGTATCTTGCTGATTTGAGGTATCGTCACAAGCTTTCTATTTTAGTTATTATTGAGCCTAAGATTTCTTTGAGTGAACGGTTTATGCTCAAGAAGCTGGGATTTGTGGGGGTTATTTCAAATCCCACTAATCACATATGGTGCTTTTTTGACTCTTCTTTGATTGTGGATGTGTTAGTCAATGAGGCCCAAATCTTGCATGTAAAGGTTACTTCGGGCCTGATCCCTTCCCCTTTACTTTGCTCGTCTGTTTATGGTCGTCACACTCGCATTAAGCGCAAAGACTTATGGGAAATAATGCGTGGCATTGCTACCCCGGATCCATGGCTTATTGGTGGAGACTTTAATGTGGTGCAATCAGTGGATGAACGCAAGGGGTGTGGTCCCCCTCCTCTTGGTTCAATAGAGGACTTTGGAGATTGTATTGAGGGTTGTGGTCTCATTGACCCGGGCATAGAGGGTGGTCAGTTTACATGGACTCGAGGCAAACGATGGGAGCGTTTGGATCGTGTTCTGGTATCGGTTGGTTGGATGGATTGGTTTCCGGACTTCAGGACTAGGCACTTGTCACGGCACACCTCAGATCACTGTCCGCTTCTTGTTATTCCGCCAGCCCCAGTGCAAAGGGGACCGGCTGCTTTTCGATTTCAGAAAATGTGGACCAAGCATCATGCTTTTTTTGAGGCGGCTAAGGCTAATTGGGCACTTCCGCTTGGATCTTTTGGGATGTGGAAACTCCAGCAGAAACTGGTCCGCATGAAGGGATTTCTCAAGTCTTGGAATAAGGAAATCTTTGGTAATATTTTTGATAGAGTCGATGCTGCCACCCAACAGGTTCATCGGCTGGAGCGTGAGTATGATAATGATTCATCTCCTTCTAACTTAATGGCGCTAAATCTCTCAACAGCGAAGCTTAATCGGGTCCTAGCCATGGAGGAGGATTTCTGGAGGCAAAAGTCCTCATGTCGCTGGATTCAAGAGGGGGAACGGAACACCCAATTTTTCCATAATTTGGTTAAGCAACGCCGAGTTAAGAGCCGTATATTTGCTATACACGATGAGGGGCGAAAGATTGAGGATCCGTCGGAGATTCGGATCTCAGCCGCTAAGTTTTTTGAGCATCTTCTTACTAAGGAAGATAGATGTCTGGGCAATATGGATTTCTCGCACGTTTCTCGAATGATTACCCCTGAGGATTCGGATGCGCTTTGTGTCCCACCTACGATGGAGGAAGTTCGACGGGCTATTTTCGACATCAGTTCTGATTCAGCCGCGGGTCCCGATGGGTTTTCCTCAGCCTTTTATCAAATTTGCTGGGACTTTATCGCCACTGATGTGTTTGACGCGGCGCGGGATTTTTTTGCCGGGACGCCCATGCCCCGGGCCTTCACTGCCACTACTATTGTCCTTATTCCTAAGAAGGAGGTGCCCAACACATGGGCTGATTACAGGCCTATCAGTCTGTGCAACGTGTCTAACAAGATTATGACCAAGCTTTTATACACTCGATTGGCGAATGTTCTTCCCAAGATTATTTCTCCTGCACAGTCTGGTTTTCTCTCGGGAAGGGCAATATCGGATAACATCCTATTAGCGCAAGAACTTGCCATCTCTATAAACAAGAAGGTGAACGGGGACCGTGTGATCTTTAAGCTTGACATGGCTAAGGCCTATGATAGGGTGCATTGGCCGTTTCTTGTTTCCATGCTCATACAGATTGGTTTTCCGACTCGTTGGATTCATCTTGTGCGAAATTCGATAGAGAATTGTTGGTTCTCGGTCTTAATTAATGGTGAAGGAGTTGGTTTTTTCCATTCCTCTCGTGGTTTACGCCAGGGCGATCCTTTGTCTCCGGCATTATTTATTTTAGCTGCTGAATGGCTTTCTCAAGGACTTGATCATCTTTTTCAATCGCATGTTAAGATGCGCTATATTGCTCATAATCCTGTGGTTATTTCGCACCTGGCTTATGCGGATGACGTGATTATTTTTGCTTCTGCTCGTGCCACTTGCATTCGAAAGCTTATGAATTTCCTACGTAACTATGAACAGATCTCGGGACAACTTATTAGCGTGGCGAAGAGCACTTTTATCCCATCTAATAGGTGCTCAGAAGGAAAGGTGAGACGTATCCAGCGAATGACGGGATTCTATCGGACGGATTTCCCTCTCAAGTATTTAGGAGCACCTCTCTATTCAGGTCGTAAGAGGATTAGCTTATTTGCGCCATTGATTGATAGCATTCGAGCTAAGATCCTTGGGTGGGAAAAATCTTCGTTGAACTATGGAGGCCGCCTGACACTGATCAAGAGCGTCCTTGCTTCAATCCCTCTCTATATTGTTCAGATCTTAAAGCCTCCTAGGAGTGTTATTCAAAAGATTGAAAAGTTGTTCAATCGATTTCTTTGGGGATCTTATGGCGGGCAACGGCGTATTCACTGGTGTTCGTGGGAGGAAGTATGCTACCCTATAGAGGAGGGGGGTTTGGGCGTGCGCGCTTTGGATGACGTGATTAATAGCTTTACTTGTAAGCTTTGGTGGAAATTCCGGCAGGGCAAGTCCCTTTGGGCACGATACTTGCATGCTAAATATGTCAAAGACCGACATCCGGCGGATGTGCAGGAAACACGGAATGACTCTGCTACATGGAAGCGGATGTGCAGAGGACGCGCTTGGATTGAACCTGATTTGCGCTGGACGATTGGCAACGGTGCTCCATTCTTTTGGCATGATATCTGGTTGACTAATGCCTCTCTGAAACAATTAGTCTCAAGGGAGCACTACCCGTTAGAAAGAGTTTCCTTTTTTCTCTCTAATGGTGCGTGGGACAGATCCCGGCTGGAACAAGTGCTACCCTCAGACTTAGTCCCGCACGTGATGGGAATTCCAATCGACTCTTATACGAGTGATGGCCTTGTTTGGGCTAGGGGACTGCACGGACAGTTTGCAACAAAACAGGCATGGGAGCAGGTGCGTCGTTCTCGGGCAATCAGCTCACTCTTTGCGAGCCTCTGGTCGAGGAACGTCCTGCCCAACATTTCTGTTTTCTTATGGAGGCTTCTTAGAGGCTGGATTCCAGTGGATTTACGTATAAAAAGCAAAGGTATTCAACTCGCCTCCAAATGTTATTGCTGCGTCAACGAAGAGAGCTTCGCCCACTTATTCTTTACTAGTCCTAAAGCTCATCGGATTTGGAATTTCTTTGCCCAATTACTCCGAGTTTCACTTCCAGACACAACTCAGATACATCTCTGGCTTCAGGCTTGGCGAGGTACATACAAAGGTGATCATATGAGGACCTTGGTTCCTGTACTTATATTATGGTATATTTGGGAGGCACGAAACTCGTACAAATATCGTGGTCACCGGATGGTTGCGAGTCTCATTGTGAAGAAGGTGTGGCAGTATTGTTATCTTTTGGGCAACGCTGGTCGGTTCAAGTCTACCAATTGGAGAGGAGTTGAATTTGCAGCCCCGTTTTTTATGGTTCAATTACCCAGGCATGTCGAACCACGTCGCATTATGGTTTTATGGAAGAATCCTAATCAGTTTCAGCTGAAACTGAACACTGACGGGGCAGCAAAGCGCACGGGCCAAGCTGGAGCAGGAGGAGTGGCTCGTGATCATAATGGCCAGGTTATTTTTGCCTTTTTTAGGTTCCTTGGCAACACCACAAATTCATATGCGGAACTCTATGCTGCTTATGAGGGGATCTGGCTGGCAACGCAACGGGGATTTCAGAACATTTGGCTTGAGATGGATGCTCAAGCGATGGTGCATCTCGTCTTGGGGCAACGTATGGTGAACTGGAACATTCAACAATTGCTCACTCATATTCGACTCATTATACGGCAAGTTACATTCAAATGTACCCATATCTACCGAGAGGGGAATAAGGCGGCTGATTGGTTAGCAAACAGAGCATGTCAGCTACGAGAGAGTGCAACTTGGGAGCCAACCGAGATTCATGTTCAGCTTAGGGGAATGCTTATCATTGATTCTATGGGGATGCCTTCTTTTAGACATAGTTAATGTTTCTTTCTTCCTTTTTCTATTGGTTTGAGATTGTTCCTTTTTGCTTTCCCATTGTCCCTTTTGACGTGGTAATAAATCGGGGGGGGACCCTTTAACCCCACGGCTCCTTGCCGGTTCTTTTGGAAAAAAAAAAAAAAAAAAAAAAAAAAAAAAAAAAAAGTTTGTATATATGTTGTAAATTTTTGTTAAGTGTGTGATTTAGTAAACTTGAAACTTGAATATGCTAATTATCTATTCTTGAAAATGTTTTTTTTAATATATAGGATGTAATCTTGAAAACTTGAATATGTAAAGTTGATACTTGGATATGTAAAATATGTTAATATGTTAATTATGTAATCTTGAAACTTGAATTTTGTAAAGTTTGTGAATATGTTAATTATATTTTTAATATGTGCATCTTGACACTTGAATGTAGAACTTGAAATAATTTGACATTTGATTTTATTGTAAGTATTGGTGATAAAGTTCAATCTTTTTAGTTGGCGAGTTAAATGGGCAAAGGTAAGCCGACTAGTTTTATGGTATATAGTTCCTGTGTTTGTGCGTGTGTAACTAATTAGTTTGTAGTTAATAGGTTAGTTTATGATGTGTGGATGAAGTACGGGAAATGGGGGAAGGGCTAGAGTCTTGCCATTGTTTGTTGTTGATTTTTATTCGCTTGTGTGTTGAGGAGAAACTAGAAAATGGTGGATATTGGATGATAAAATATATATAAATAATAATATATTTGTATGTTTGATGTGTACTGATTTGATTTTTTGAATTAACTATTACGAACTTTGTGCTTGTTTTATTCTTTGGAGATATTCAATTTATTGGGGAATTTATGACAAAAATTTTTAATAATGCAAAATTACTCATTTAATGTTATTCGAGACAAATAGTAACATTAAATTTATAAAATTGGGTGTCGCATGTACATGTATACTATGACGTGCCATAGTCAAGGAGGCCTTCTTCCGGCATGTTATGGTGATGTTATGAATTTTGTCGAACATGCAAAGAGTTGCCTAGACTTCATTAAGTATGGAAAAATTCAATGTCCTTGTAAGAGTTGTGTAGGAAAGTAGTTTTTGCTAAAACCCGATGATGTAGTACATTTGTTAACACATGGTTTCAAATCAAATTATTAGTATTTCCAACCTCCTCTAGCATATCCTGGCGCATCGAATAGTGAGATAGAAAGTAACCCACTGCATAGGTATGATGAAATGTGTTTCAATGCTGCTAGGCAAGAGGTAGAGGGTGATAATGAAATACAAAACAACTTCGAGGAGCAGTCGAATTGTGAAACTCAAGAATTTTTTAACCTTTTAAGAAAGTTTAACCACCGGTGTGGCTTGGATGTGTAGATCATTCACTACTTTCTATGGCTACAAGGTTGATGAGCATGAAAAGAGACTACAATGTAGTATAGGATGGTATCAAAGAAGTTATCCAATTGATATCCGAATTAATACCTTTTGGCCACAAAATTCCAACAAATTTTTATGAGGCACCAAAGCTAGTATGGAGATTGGGTTTGATTAGCAAGAAAATAAATTGTTGTGCAAATGGTTGTACACGGTATTACAAAGATGATTCGGTTGTGGCAAATTGAATTTTGTGGTGTTGCAAGATATTGTGAGATTACAGGCCATGGTCATGCAAAACAAGTCTCGATTAAGATGATGCATTATTTGACCCTTGTTCCATAACACAAACGATTATATGCCTATTTGAATTCAACACCACATATGAGATGGCATGTGGAGCATTGATGTGGCCTGATGGAGTTATGTGCCACCCAGCAGTTGAGAAGACTTGGAAACACTCTAACGAAGTATATCCTTATTTTGCTAGTAAGCATAGAAATGTGTGCCTTGCTCTATGTGTTGATGGGTTTAAGCCGTATTCCCAATCTGCCGTGTTATACTCACGTTGGCTAGTAATCATTACGCCATTCAATTTGCTCCCTAAAATATGTATAACAATTCCATACATGTTTCTAACATGCATAATTCTTGGCCCTAAGAATCCGAAAGTCAATATTAATGTATATTTGTAGGCTTGTAGCCACTAATTGATGTGTTGAAGGTGCTGTGGGAAGATGGCATTCCAATGTATGATGCATATGTGAAGTGGAATTTTGTTATACGAGTTGCATTGATGTGGACTATCAATGACCTTTTGGCTTACAGGATGCTGTTGAGATGGATAATTACGGGAAAACTAGCGTGTCCCTATTGCAAATGCTACAGTAAGGCGTTAACATTGAAATATGGATGAAAGAATTCAGAGTTTGATTGCCAACAAAGATTTCTATACATAACTCACCCATATAGAGGCAACAAAATCAACTTTAAAAAAGATTATGTCGAGAAAGACCCTCCTCAACCAAAACCTAACGGTCATGAAGTGTGGGATGAGGTGCAACAGTTGCCGAAAGTAACAGAACAATAGGAATTGGGGAAGCCCTCTGGGTGTCGAAGATAACTGGACGAAGGAAAGTATTTTTCAGGACTTACCGTATTGGAAAGATCTCTTAATATGTCACAATTTGGATGTAATGTAAAAGAAAAGACTAAAGACACGATATAGGATTCTTTTTCTCCAAATATTAGCATGTCACGTGCTGGCCCAAAAAAAAAAAAGCTTAAAGAAAATTGTTCACTTGAGTTAACACATATTTTGTAATATATAGATATATATGTAGATCTTGAAATATAATATGAATTAAAGTATATAATATAAATCTATAAATACTTGAATACATATTTGAGTTTATAATATATAAAAGGGCGAATTATACTTACCTCCCCTGAGGTATACTCTATTTGCAAAAAACACCCCAACCTATGAGAAATTACAATTACCCCCCTGAATTGAGGGGTAATTGTAAATTACACCAGCCATTAGTCAAAAAGAAAAATTAAACTTTCAAATTACCCTTCTGGAAACAGGAATAAGTGTTTTACCTTATTGAAATGACTATTTTGCCCTTGAGGGTTTTTTTTGTTATATTATACATATTTACATTTAAAATATTATACGTATTTGAATATTTTTAAAAAAAAAATTAATTTTTTATATAATATATACAAATATTTATAAACATATACTTTAAAATATATAATATTGATGTGTCAATTATATTTAATAAATATAAAATACATAAAAATATTTTATAATATTATAAACTTTTTTTTTATAAATACAAAAATTATTACTATTTTAATATTTGACAAAAAAATTATAATACATATTATATATAATCAAATAAATTCTTTTTTCTTTTCTCTTTTTGTTTCTTTTTTTCTTTTCTTTTTCACCCCTTTTTCTTCTTCTAGGAGATGTTTCTCTCTCTCTCTCTCTCTCTCTCTCCTCTCTCTCTCTCTCACACACACACACACCCCTCCGCTGCCTCACCCCACCGTGCAGCGCCATCGTCCTCTGCTCCCTCCCCATCACCATGCTTCACCGCCGCCACACAGAGAGCTTAAAGGGGGAGAGAAATCGAGAGATTGAGAGATCGAGAGGGAGAAGGGGCGTAGGGGGAGAGAGATATAGAGGGAGAGAAACCTCCACCCTCTATCGTCCTTGGCCGCCGCCGACCACCATCCTCTATTGCTGCCCCGCCACCGAGATTGAAAGGGATAGATTTAGAACAGAGAGGGGGAGAGAGAGAGAGAGATCGGGAGCCTCCACCATCAC
>JAOWBU010000964.1:0-19768 GCA_026212405.1 Petrea volubilis
GGCGTTTAGTTAGTTATGATATGTATTAAGTTAGAAACTTGAAAGTTAAGAGTGTGTGCATGTAATAAATGATTATGTAAACCTCTCTTTTGGAATATAAGTATGTATGCTTGGGTTTCATTGTGTTTGTGCTAGCATGTTTTGGAGAAATGGTTCTAGAGAGATGTTTGCATAATTAATTAGAGGTTTCGGGGCGTCACAGGTGGTATCAGAGCAATAGGTTTTGGATGTACAAATTTTGAATTATGACTTGTTTAACTTTGACACTTGTGTGTAGGAATGGCCTATTCGGGAGAATCGTCTACTCGTAGGTCAAGGTACCCGTGTGGAGCTTCTCGACTTTCCCTCAGTCCGTTTTCACCCATCCCAAGTGGATGAGCTGTTGTAGAAGCTAAGGTACTTGAAGAGAAGCATGAGAAGTGCAAGAGGAGTTGTATCACCCGCGCCTTAGTCTAGAAGGCGCGCAGAACCATATATACCCAGATCCCATCAACACTACCAAGCACTCTTGGGTTTGTGTACATCATGGTAGGGATTCTCCTAGGGATTATTGAGGAGATTTGTTGCGAACCCAAACCCCGGAGTAGTAAACATAAACTCCGGGGATGGTAGTAGACTTGCCTCGTATGATCTCGACTAGGATAGATGGTTAACTTTTGGAAGATGGTTAGCTTTGGAAGGCTTAGAAAGCACCGTAGTATTTTGGCTAGTAGATTGTATAGTCGGTGCTTGTATTTTGCGTTTGCCATGGATGTTTTTGCGTTTTTGCTGAAGTGTAACTTTATGTATATAAGTTTATGTCACTCCTATATATATATGAAATAAACGGGCTTTGTTTTATGTTACTAAATTGATTTTGTTTAATGTAGATGTCAAATAGGCGAACACGTAGCAACAACGAACATTCGGATGGACAACTACGGCTATTGTCGCACACGGAATCACCACCCTACTTGAAAATCAGAATAATATAATCATAATCATGTGGAGACCAACAATGATGCCATTGCCAATTTCTTAAGTTGGGACCTCCAAGTTTTAAGGGAGAACCGGACGATGTTAAGGCCACCAATTGGTTGGAGGCCATAGAAAAGGTTTTTTGAAGTCGTGTCGTGTGGAGAGGAGAAAAAATTATCTTAGCCACTTTTAGGTTGGAAGGGATGCGAGACACTGGTGGAAACATGTTAGTCAGAAGTGGGAAGAAAACGAGGGTTCCGCGTACGTGGGCGAACTTTGTCAAGAATTTCAACAAGCAATACGTTCCTCGGGTCGTACCACGAGAAAAGAGAAGAGAGTTTTAAATCTAGAACAACGAGAGTTAAGTGTGGCCGATATGAGGCGATTGTTACTCGATTAGCTAGGTTTGCTCCCTATTTCATCGAAAGTGAAGAAAGGAAGTTTGGAAATTATTGGCGGTCTAAAGGATGGAATCCAGATAAGTTGGCCGCGGTACCAGATGCCTACGTATGTGGTGGCAGTGGAACTGCCCTGAAAGTCGAAAGCACGATGGAACAGCTAAAAGTTAAGCGTGGAACAGTTGTAAGGCCTTGCCCTTCGGGAGGTCAAGGAGGAAGGAATTTTGGACAATGAGCAATAAAATTGCCACGACTAGTTTATCGTCCCCGGACGAATCCTACTAATTTCCCAGCACAGAAAAACATCACCATGTACTTATTGTGGAAAGCCTAACCACACTGAAAGCCAATGCTGGCGTAAGCAAAGAAATGCCCCGATGTGGAAGTGCCGAGCATTTCATCAGAAATTGTCCGCAATTGGGACACCACCGTTTTCATCTCAAGAAAAGACCGGTAAGGAAGGCGGGAATCGCTATGAGCAAGCCTCGGGTTCAGGGCAAAGTGTTCGCAATAAACCCAGAGAAATTTCTGAACCTACGGTGGTGGAAGGTACGCTTCCGGTTTGCGACATTTAGCTAAAGTATTGATTGATCCTGGATCCACACATTCCTATATACGTTTTGATTTCTTTTCAAGTTTAATGTTGCAAACCCAAATTTTACCTTATGGTTAGAAGTAAGTACTCCGATGGAACTCCTGGAAGACGGATCGGATTTATGAGAATTGTGAAGTGGTAGTAGGTGGGAGAACAATGAATGCCGATCTGGTTTTGTTGCCTATAAATGCTTTTGACGTTATATTGGGCATGGATTGGTGTAGCCGCACATTATGCTCAATAGACTGCCATAAGAAAGTAGTGCGGCTATGTATACCTGGCTGTCCCGTAGTCGAGATAAGAGGAAATAAAGTTTCCCCATCAATACCAATCATCTCGGCCATAAAAGCCCGGTCGATTGCTCAGAAATGGAATGAGGCATTTTTAGCTTACGTATTAATAAACAGGGGGAGAAAAAGAAACTAGAAGATGTTTCAGTTTGTAAGGAGTTCGTAGATGTTTTCCCTGATGATCTACCAGGTTTACCACCGCATAGGGACAATTGATTTCGTCATTGAATTGCTACCCGAACAGCGGCCTATTTCCAAAACTCCTTACAAAATGGCTCCTGCCGAGTTGAAAGAGCTTAAAACCCAATTAGAAGAATTGCTTGATAAAGGATTCATCCGGCCATAGTTTTTCACCTTGGGGAGCCCCGATTTTGTTTGTCAAAAAGAAGGATGGAACCTTGCGGCTATGTATGATTATCGATCCCTTAACCAAGTTACTATCAAGAATAAATACCCGTTACCCAATATGATGAGTGTTCGACCAACTGCAGGGAGCGTCCGTATACTCCAGTTGGACTTGAAATCTGGGTAGTATCAAGTTAGAATTCGAGAAGAAGACATAGCTAAACAGCCCTCAACAGTCGCTATGGGCACTATGAATTTGTAGTCATGCCCTTCGGATTAAACCAACGCACCTGCTACATTTATGGACTTAATGAATCGGTATTCAACCCTATTTAGATCGGTTTGTCGTGATTTTTATCGATGACATTTGGTGTATCAAAGTCTGAAGAAGAGCATGAGGGGCACTTGAGGATAGTATTGCAGACCTTGAGGGAAAGAAAGCTTTATGCGAAATTTAGTAAGTGCGATTTTTGGTTAAGACAAGTAACTTCCTCGGGCATATTATCTCACAAGAGGGAATTTCGGTGGACCCCGATAAAATAAAGGCAATTACAGAATGGAAACAACCCTCTAATGTAACAGAAGTACGAAGCTTTCTAGGGCTTGCCGGCTACTATCGACGGTTCATTGAAAACTTTTCCAAGATTGCTCGTCCTTTGACAAGGTTACTCCAACTGAAGGTAAAGTTTGAATGGGACCAACAGTGGTGAAGCCAGTCTCCAAGAATTAAAGAACCGACTAGTTACGGCCCCCATATTAACTCTACCAAATGGAAGTGATGGGTTTGTAATCTATACGGATGCGTCTAAAGAAGGACTTGGTTGTGTGCTGATGCAAAACGGAAAAAGTCCATCGCCTATGCCTCCCGAAAACTCAAACCTACGAGGAGCATTACCCAACTCATGATCTAGAACTTGCTGCCGTAGTGTTTTCCTTAAAGAAATGGCGACATTATTTATATGGAACCTCTTTTGAAGTTTTCACGGATCACAAGAGCTTAAAGTACTTGTTCTCACAAAAAGGAATTGAACATGAGGCAAAGACGATTGGATCGAGATGATCATGGATTTTAATTGTAACATCCAATACCATCCAGGGAAGGCCAATGTGGTAGCCGATGCGTTGAGTAGAAAACCTAAACTCGCATGTCTGATGATGCATGAATGGCATTTGTTAGAAGAAATTTCCAAATGGAATCCGAGAGAAAAGAAGTCCGGAATGTTCCTCTCCCACTTACAAGCCCAACCTGCTCTAATACAAAAGATTAGAGAGAAGCAAGCAGAGGATGATGGATTGCAAAGAATAAAGGGTGAAATCAGCGGTGGCAAAGGACAGAATTCACTTTATCATCCGATGGGATAGTAAGATTTCAAGACAGAATATGTGTTCCCGATGATGACGAGTTTGAAGAGAGAAATATTAGAAGAAAACCACAAATCCAGATATACAATCCACCCGGGAATAACTAAGATGTATCAGGATGTTGAAAAGAGCAATATTGGTGAATAATATGAAAAGGGAAATAGCGGAGTTTGTAGCAAAATGCTTAACTTGTCAGCAAGTGAAGGCTATTCATCAGAAACCTTTTGGAGTATTGCAAGCCCTTACCATATACCCGAGTGGAAGTGGGAGCACATCACTATGGATTTCGTCATGGGACTACCTCGAACATCAAAAGGCAATGATGCGATTTGGGTAGTAGTTGATAGACTCACAAAAAGTGCTCATTTCATCGCATTCTCTAAGACTTGTTCCTTGGACAAAATGGCTGAACTCTATAAACAGGACATAGTCAGGCTTCATGGCGTCCCAGTAAGCATAGTCTCCGATAGAGATCCTCGTTTCGTTTCCAAGTTCTGGCAAGGATTACAAAATGCTTTGGACACCAAGTTAAATCTTAGCACAGCTTTTCATCCTCAAACGGATGGACAAACCGAAAGGGTTATACAGATTCTCGAAGATATGCTCCGAGCTTGTACCATTGATTTTGGAGGTAGTTGGGATCGACACTTAGCACTGGCAGAGTTTGCTTATAACAACAGTTATCAATCCACGATCGGTATGGCACCATTTGAAGCGCTATATGGACGAAAATGTCGGTCTCCAGCTTGTTGGAACGAAGTGGGTGAAAACAAAATCATTGAGTCCGAACTAGTACAAGAAACCACTGAAGCCATTAACCTTATTCGAAAACGCATGACAATTGCCCAAAGTCGACAAAAGAGCTACGCAGACAGGCGGCGTAAAGACTTGGAATTCGAAAAGGGGACTTTGTGTTTCTCAAGATTTCACCTAGAAAAGGGATTCTAAGATTCGGGAAAAAAGGAAAGCTAAGCCCAAGATATGTTGGCCCTTTTGAGATTTTACAACGGATAGGAAAGGTGGCCTATAAACTCGCCTTACCTACAAGCTTATCTGCAGTTCATAATGTGTTTCATGTATCTATGCTTAAAAAGTATCACCCGGATCCTTCTCACGTGATAAATCACGATTCCCTCGAAATAGATAAGGACTTGACATATGAAGAAGAACCCGTTCGCATTCTTGAAGTGAAAGGAAATAACCCTGCGAAACCGTTCTATTCCTATAGTCAGAGTTTTGTGGAATATCATAACCTCGAGGAAACCACATGGGAGAAATTGGAAGACATGATGGACAAATACCCACATCTCTTTGACTAGCAAGGCCGAATTTCGGGGACGAAATTCTTTTAAGGAGGGGAGGATGTAAGGCCCCGAATTTTCCTTTCGATTATATATATATATATATATAGATATACCTATATACCTAAATGTGAACAATTACATGTTTCTATGTATGAGTGTTCATTATTTTCATACTTTTTGGTACATGTTCGTTTTGAGTGCAACATGTACACGTGTAGGATTCATTTCTCGTTTTAGTTAATCGCCATACAACTATAAAATTCAAGAAATATAGGGATAAATAGATAAATTATATATATATATACATGGTTTATATATGTATATATACTTAGTCTTAGTAGATTTTCTTGTAACTTTCTAACTTTGCAAAAAAAAGCCCCTAAAGTATAGGGTAAATTGTATTTTCTACCCCTAGATATATTTTCTTCCCTAATATGAATAAATTTATATAATATACAAGAAATATATTATGTTTTCAGATATTTTAAGGAAGGGGGACGAATTTTTGAAGGGGTTTTGGGAGAGAAAATAGAAAATATTAAATACTAGGCTTGTTTGGGTCTTATCCTCCAAGATTGCCAAATACAATGTATAAATACACTTGGCATACACCTTCTAGAGGTATAACTACTTGGTTGGCCATGGTTAAAGTAGAGCAACACTTAAGCTACTTAGACCCAAATACTGGCCAATTAGGGTAATAATTAGACAAGGACTTAATGCTATTTATTGCTATGTCTTGTTTATTAGTATATATGTAATATTACTTGGAAAAATACCAAAAACCACCACACACACACCCTAAAATCCGCCACACCACACACACACACTTCATTCCTCTTGTTTTCATTCCATTTTTCTAATATCCTTCAAGTCTTGAAACCCTCTCACCCCTTCAAACACTCACCCTACTTCAAACCCTACAAGGAGAAGAAGAAGACATATCAAGGTAGAAATTGGGCCTAGGGCATGAGTTAGGGTTAGAACTTATCAAACTCTTAGTATTTTATCTTCCCAATTAGGCCTAGGAGGTGACCACAAGTTGGTTTCCATCTTGGGTCCAAGGGGATACAATATGTGTTAATTATGTATGTGTTTATGATGCATGGTAGGTTACAATCTTTGAGTACACATGCTGAAATTTATTGAACCTATGCTTAAGTGATGCTTGAGTTCTATGTTATCATGTTTTATGGCCTTCTTATAGTCTTATTTATGTGCTAGTAGTTAAAATATTAAGGGTTCAAAGCTGGAAATTTTGAGGTGTACACATGCTGAAATCACTGTTCATACAGAAACTTTGGTTTTCGAAGCTGAAAAGTTCGATTTTTGCACGGCTGGAAAATCCGAAAATTTCCAACCAAAAACCTGGTTTATATACTTTAAATTCAGTGTAGAATAAGCTGTAGAAACAGGTTTTGAAAAGCTGGAGGTTTGGGTTACGAGAACTGGAAATTTCAGCGGTTGCGCGCTAAAAGTGTTTTGCGTCGCAGTCTGCAAATTCTAGCTCTCGTAAGCTGAAATCTCGGTATTTTTCCAAATAAATGTCTATTTTACAACCTTATACATATATATGAAGAGTTTCAGGAAGTTTGGAGGCTTGAAATTTCTGTTTACATGAGCTAATGTCAGTTTCGCAAAAATCGGAAATTTTGTTACTCCATGCTGAAATTTGTGCACTGGTCACTGAAACAGTTTGTGTTATGCTAAAATTGTGATTCAAATGTGTTGGAATTATGTGTGTAAGGGCCCTATATGTGTTCGGTGTGGATGGGGCTAGAGTTCGGCCGGGCGGCAATGGGCTTGCCGGTCTTAAACCAGTTCTCGCCATCCATGTCCATTCCCATCTTGCATGGACGGAGAGTTCCATGTATTGGTTGTGGGTCGTAGGTTTTTGGCATATACTCGAGATATGACCACCGGTGTGTATAGGTTGGGTGGGAGTTTCGGTTGGAATTTGGTTTACGGCCCGGCGAGATAAGGTAGCCACCCTCCGAGGTGGAAAATGGTAACAACGTGTTGAATTGTGATGCTCTATCAGATCTGGAAATTTATATGATTTGATCATGAAAACTGAAATTTCTATGGTTTTATGTGTGGTTTATGTGCTCGTATGACAATATGCAATTTCACACGAACACCTTATGTCTATGCGAATTTCTACTCAACATGTGTATATGTTGACATTGTTGCTTTCATCATGTTTTTAGCTGGATTTGAGACACCAGAAGATAGGAACGAGGAGGAGGTAGGAGGTCGCTTCGAGGCGTTTAGTTAGTTATGTATATGTATTAAGTTAGAAACTTGAAAGTTAAGAGTGTGTGCATGTAATAAATGAATTATGTAAACCTCTCTTTTGGAATATAAGTATGTATGCTTGGGTTTCATTGTGTTTGTGCTAGCATATTTTGGAGAAATGGTTCTATGAGAGATGTTGCATAATTAATTAGAGGTTTCGGGGCGTCACAACGGCAATGGCGTGTCTCAAAAGCCTTGTGCCTCTAATGCTTGTGCAAATGCTCTTGGTGAACGTGAAGGGAAAAATCGTCTTTATGAAATCCCCAGCTATTTATAACAGGTGGTGTGGGAAACGCCACCAGCTATTATTGCGCCTTGGCTACTATGGCAATAAAGCCTACAGTAATTATGGCAGAGCACACGCCCCCTACCATTATGACTTTTCGCCGCCAGAAATTAATGGACGGGGATGTGCCATGTCTCCCAGACAGGCGCGTGGGCTGTCAGAGGTGGAAAATCATGACTTTTCGTGCCCAACTAGCGTTTCAAATTCAAAATCCAAAAGGGCACCTAGCATACCAAAAGACAAGTCACTCTTGAAGCTGACGTCCTCGTCAAATCAAGAGTGAGGGGACTAATGATGAGCCATGTGCCACCTCACCCCGCCACATCAGCGGAAACAATCCTGACCAATTCAAGTGTGGAGCGCTGAAGCCTTGGACTAGACAGGCTGCCCTCGAATGAGGTATTAAGCCCGGCTGCCCTCGAGCGAGGTATTAAGCCCAACTATCCTCAACCTTGTGATAATACGCCAAAGTACTCACTGCCCGAGCACCGGTACCCTCGAAGTGACCCATGGCCCCCGAGGGTGTCCAGTCCAGGAAATGAGCCTTGGGGCGCTTTGTATGAGCAGATAACCCCCAGGCTTACCCTAAGGCGCTGCGATTTGAAGGCTCTTAGGCCTCCGCGGCTCCTAGAGACCTAATAAGCACGACAGGTGGTTTCGTGGTATAAGGGGCCCTCGATGGCCTACGTATCGAGAGCAGGAACCACATACTTGGCTTCTGCCTAGCGCCCCGGCCAATGGAAGAATCCAGCTGGCGTGACTGACCAAGCCTGCACTTGCCAGCTACCTACCGGATCCTTTCTGCACATGGGTCCATCCCAATGCATTAAATGCCCTTCCATTAATGCAATCATTGGTCATAAATGACCAAGATATGCATTAAATGCCAAGGAGACCCCCCATTAATGAGAAATGAGAGCAGTCGCCATTGGGAGTTCAAAAGGGGACAAAAAGCACATGCCTGTACGTCTCATGTCAGTAAAGCTGACTAACTTCCACCAACCATGTCACATCAAGGTGCCTCACTCTCATATATGTACTAAATAGGCTCTCCACCCAAGAGTAAGAAAAAAGACGATCCACTCATATTTCTACTCATTCTTGATAAGCAAAGACACTTCTCACTACTATTTATCATCTTCTCCAAATACCCTATAACTGACTTGAGCGTCCGAGAGCCTACATCGGGGCCAAACCAACTAGTCTCATGTGCGTTCCTCCTTCTTTGATAGGTGGGCCACTAGCATTACTGTCCGGAGCTCTTTAGATCCCGACACGTGGTCGACCTAGAAAACGACCGCATCATATCTATACCCATATACATGTATACATGAGCTCATTTAGGTGGACCAATTGAAAAATTTTGGGGGATCAATTGTAGTTTTCAATCTTTTCGAGGGGTAGTAAATGTAATTATCCCTCTATTAAAATAAAAAGGAATTTAATAAAAGAATTTGTGTTTGGCTGAATTTTTTTTTAAAAAAAAATCAAAAGTTAGAAAAAAACCCCCAAAAGTGGCTTTTTTTCAAAGCTATCCAAAGTTGTTGAAATAAAAGAACCCTATAAAATAATTTTAATTATTATATCCAAATGCAAAAATTTTTAGCTTAAAAAAAAGATCTACTACAAAAAATCCAATTTTGAAAGTACTTACTTTTTTAAGCCTACATAAACGAGCCTATATGTGCTTGTGTGTTGCATAATTTCATTGAAAATCTAGCATGGTCCTCTTTGGAGGAAAATGAATATCTCTTGCGTGATCTCAATCCATTTATAGCTCTGTGATTTAAACACCATAATTTACTCCTATTAATTTGATGTAATTATCTTCTTTCTTGTACAACACCTCTAACTGTGTTTGTTTTCCTTTTGTAGCCCCTATGCTCTTATATATAGTGTGTGTGTGTGTGAGTGTTTTTGGATACATTATGGGAAAATCAAACTTCTATCGAAGAGAAGCAAATGAAAGGCTTTCATAAAAATTCTCGTAGAATCGAGAATGAAGTTTTCGTTCTGTACATGCCAGATCATGAATTAGTAATTGTATCCAATTTGCAAAAAAAATCCCAATTTTGTCGAACTTTCCATTTTTGGAATGGAATAGGATCAAGATCAAACCTTATTCCATGGTATTTACATGAGGTTCCTCTTTAAAAAAGTCCCCGAGCGGGCTTAGTTGATCCACGATTTATGTTTCATTGATCAATGCAAACAATAACATTTCATATTTGTCTAATCTCCGTATGGTATCCAGAGCAAGATAAAACTCCAATGAGTCATTCGATATTGGTATATCTTCATCAGTTGCCACCATGACTAATCAAGAGTCCAGCAATACCTCCTCAACCATGCTCCCCACATCCACACCCTCTCAAACTGTCAAAGTCCTACAACCCAAACCAGTTCTCTTATCACTATCAATCCCACGACCCAACTACCGATCAAACCTATGGGAACTAACAACTTTTTAATGTGGAAAACCCAAATTATGACTCTATTTCTTGGCTATGATTTGCTTTCCTGCATTGATGGAACACCACCTCTGTCCTTTACCCTCTTAACAGAGATCCACACACCCAATCCTAATTATATGCTATGGATCCGTCAAGATAATCTCATTCAAAATGTCATAATGGCCTCTGTCGATTCCACCATAGTACCCATCGTTGCCATTGCACTTTTATCTTATGAGGCTTGGTCTTGCCTAACTATAACATATGCCAACAAATCTCAATACACATATATAACTTCCGAGAGAACCTCGCTCATATTGTCAAAGGTTCATCCTTTATCAATCAATATCTAAGTGAAATACGGGTCATTACTGACATACTTTCTATTTGTGGTTCTCATTTATGCCCTTGGAAAGTCATTATCAAAGTTCTTAATGGTCTTGTCCTGGGCTACAAAGAGATGAGCATAGCTATTCACGCTTGTGATCTCCTATCACCTTTGAGGAGTTATGTGATAAACGCACAGGCTATGAGATTTTTCTTGATCATCAATTTACCACCAAACATAAACAACCTACAATAATTGCTTGGTTTACACAACAACGAACCCGAAGGGGGAGAAACAATCATTTTAGATCTAATTATAGAATCACTAACTAACAGCAAAATACTGTCAACAATCACAACCAATAGAATCAGACTCATGTAAATTTTCCTATGCAAGAAAACAACTAGGGACCCTTTTTCTCCAATAATACCGACAAGCCTCGCGTCCAATGTCAACTATGTGACAAGCCCAACCACACTGCTCAAGTATGTCACTCTATATTTCATATTGCTCCTAAATTGCAAGCCAATTTCACTTCCTGGCAGACAAATTGCTTTGCCAGCTATGTAATGGACACAAGTGCTTTTCACCATGTTACGCCTAGTATTGAAATTTACAAGCCTCTTTAGAATACCAAGGTCCCGATGGCGTGATAATTGGTGATGCTAATGGTATAAAAATTAGACACACAGTAGGCGCTAACTTACACTCTCCTTCTCGTAATTTTGTTCTTAAAAATGTCCTATGTGCACCTTCTATTCGTTGAAATTTTATTTTTGTACTTTGATGATGTTCTGAAAACAAAACTTCCATTGAATTCTTTCCTTCTTACTTTGTTGTGAAAGATTTCAAGATGCGGGAGCCTTTAGCTCAAAGCCCGTACAGGTCCCCCACTCTACGAATGGACTGGCCAAGTTTCTTTTGATTCATGGATTCGTGATTTCCTTTTACAAGTGACTATTAAACACCCCAACCTTTGGGGGTTTCACACTTTGGTACTCAACTTTGCGAAGGAGCAACCATGGTAGCAAATGTATTTCAAATTGTGCTCTCATAGTATTTCTGTCGGAATCCTTAAAAATATTTAATTGAAATTTGGAGCTAATTGTATTTAACCCCTTGATAGAATTAAAAATTGATTTGAAACCCCATAAACAAAATATGAGGTCAATAAACCTCCTTATATCTTTAGAAATAACAAAATATTCTTATTCAATTAAAGATTTATAACAATTTTAACTTTTCCTTTTTATAAGGTTTTATAGTTTGCCATTTTTTTTCATTTTAGTGTCTATTACATCTACATCTACGTGCATGGAATTCAAAACTATATTTTTAAAATTAATTTTGAAGATAAAATAAAAGAAAATATATTGTGATGTATAGGTTTCAAATATGAAATACATATGTAATACTTTTCAATTTGTGATTTTAGTTAATAATGTATTCAACCCATCTACTCTTTCAAAAGAGTGAAAAAGAATTATTTTAACTTAAAAACAATCTGAAAAATTAAAGTAATGTTCATCTATTGCACTAATTCACTATGTTTCAATATGTAGCATAAACAGGGGTGAGCTCAGATTTTCTTTTTTTAGTTTTTCTAGTTGTATTGTTTCTCCTACCTTTCCTGCTTGGTCAAGTTAGTTAGGCAGTTAACTAACCCTTCAATGAATGAAATGAAATATTAAAGATTTTCTCTACATTTTAGATCTTTTCATGGTACCTAGAGCCTTCTACGATCCACAAAAGAGCCTTTTCATTTTACCTCAAAATTCAAATTCATTCTTCGGCTTGAGTCATGAACAACATCTTTAATAGATTGCAATCAAAGAAGGTTAAAGAATATCAACAATTGTGATCCACTCTATCTACAACCATCTAATAATCCTAATATGATCCTTGTTTTTTCTCCGTTAACTAGAAATAATTACTTGACATGGAATCAATCCATGAGAATAGCACTTGGAGATAAGGCGAACTTAGGATTTATCAATGGAAGGTGTGTTAGGCTTGATAAAGAATCTAAAGAGTATGATCAATGGATGAGGGAGGAGTGTATGGTGTGAACTTGGATTCTTGATTCAATCTCAAAAGAAATTGTATGTGCCTTCATATACACTACTTTTGCTAAGGAGTTATAGGAGGAATTGAAAGAGATGTTTGGTAAATGTAATGATCTTATATTATATCAGTTATAGAGGGAAATTAACTCCATTTTACAGGGATCAGTTGCGTAGTATTTCACTAGGCCTAAGAGGTTATGAGATGAATTACAATGCTTAGTGCCTTTAGCTTAAAGCATATGTGGAGCAACAAAGTATAGGAAGATCGTGTGTTATGATTAGGAAAACTAATTTAATTTCTAATATGGTTAAATGACGGGTATGATCACATAAGAAACTGGATATTGGTTATGCAACCACTGCCTGATGTCAACAAGGGTTACTCAATGATTCTTATAGTTGAAAAGCAGAGAGAGGTTCAACATAGCTTTTTTTGATGTAGAAGAGAACTGTGCCATGTTGGTTAATGCTAGTGTTGGGAATTTAGCAAAATAATCAGACAAACAATCTAAGAAAAGAAAGTTGATACAAGAATTTAACGTTGTTCGGCTAGAGTAGCCTACATCTACCAACAAGAGAGAGAAAATTCCACTATAATGAAAACGAATCTGTACAATCCAATTTTCAATCTAACTCCAAAACCCTAAACTCAACTATATATAACTTGAAAAGTGAACTAAAAATATGGACCAAAAATAAAAGCCCCCTACACCCTCTACGAGGTCAGTGTTAGGCTTCGGACCTGGGCTTAGCCCCCCTACCAACACAGACCTCTATTAAAAGTTCACTTCGGGTCACATTGTGGGGCTCTTCGAGTTATGTCCTAATTTGGATCTACCAAAATTCAAGCCACATCAACAAATCTTCCCCTTGGCTTGAATTCTCCAATCACTAACAAATGAACGTCTCATCTCTATTTTGCATATAGCCCTACAAAGGGCTTTGATGAGTACCACAAATACCAACCAAGTCTAGCAACTATCTAAACTTGATAACAGGATGTACATTGGTCATCATATCTATTGGATTGTCATGTGCATACACCTTGTCCACAAACACAACACCTTATGATATAATGTCCCTGAATAAAATGATATATGAGATCGATATGCTTTGTACGCTCATGATACATCTGATTATTAATGAGATGAATGGTACCTTGACAGTCACAAAACACAATTGGCTTCTTCTGAGTCAACCTAAGATCATTCACCAAACATTGTTGAAAAATAGCTTCCTTTACTGCTTCACTTAGAGCCACATACTGCTTCTGTAGTAGATAATGCAACTATAGCCTACAATGTCTCCTTCAAACTGATAGCATTACCAAAAAGAGTAAACAAATACTATGTTAGAAATCTCTTCTTATCTAAGTCTCCTGCATAGTCTGAATGCACATAACCCACAACTAAGTCACCCAACTAGGCCTTGTCGAACGTTAGACCAATATTTGTTTACCCTTCACATCCCTCAAAATCCATTTCCTAGCTTGCCAATGCTCTATGAGAAGTTGTATACCTACTTACCATACTATCTGCATGTGAAATTTCAAGATAAGTTCAAACCATCGCATACATGTTGCTACCCATATGTTGAAAACATTGAAAAACCTTCTCATTATACACCTGCTAAGACAAGTACAACTTTCAACACTCCTATCCCTTGTGATCTCCATTCCCAATATCCTCTTTGCAGGATCCAAATCCTTCATCTCAAACTCATCACTCAATTACTTTTTTAAAATTTGTATATATGACATGCTTGAAGCAGCTATAAGCATGTTATATACGTATAGAAACAAATAGACATATGAACCATTTGGAAGCTTCTTATGATACATGCAACTATCATATACATTACGAATAAAGCCACTCTAAATCATGAATGTATCAGACCTTTTATACCACCGCCTAGGGAATTACTTCAAACCATATAAAGACTTCTTAAATAAACAAACATGATTTTCCATACTAGGACTGACAAAACCCTCGGGTTGACTCATGTAAATATGCTCCTCCAACTTACCATGCAAGAAAGCAATCTTCACATCTAATTGCTTGAGCTTTAAATCAAAAGGAGCTACCATAGCATGTAAGACCCTGACAAAACAATGATTCACAATTAGAGAGAATACTTCAATGAAATTGATCGCCTTCTAAGTAAAGCTTTTAGCCACTAACTGAGCCTTACACCTTGGTACGTCAACCCTTGATGTGCCTTTTTTTCTTTAAAAATACATTTGCAGCCTAATACTTTTGGTCCCTTTAGTAATGTCACAAGCTTCCTTGTTTGATTCGTATGAAGAGACTCAATCTCTTCCCCTATAGCACCAACCCATTGATTTACATTCGAACTAGATTATAGCTTCTTTATAATCTCGGTTCCTACATGTCAATTGCCTCTTCAACTAATAAGGCATATGAAAAAAGTTTTTTTTTTATCTTTGTGGTGGTCTTATCTATATATTCTCCTTGCCTATTGCAATACTATACAGTTGTTGTTGCTCAGGTGCATCATCTTCCTCTAATAATCTTGTTGCACCTTATCTTTAGAATTACTAGACTAAATTGCTGAAATATCCACCTTTGCTCCACTTGTTTTTCTGACAACCGTGACCTGATTCTACTACTCTCCTCTTTTTGATAGTTTAATGAAGTAGACTCATTAAACGCCACATCTTGTTGATAACAAACCCTAGAGACTTCGGATCA
Source organism: Petrea volubilis (assembly GCA_026212405.1). Lineage (NCBI taxonomy): Eukaryota > Viridiplantae > Streptophyta > Magnoliopsida > Lamiales > Verbenaceae > Petrea > Petrea volubilis. The sequence goes on from JAOWBU010000964.1 coordinate 15,394, forward strand.
CTACACACAACTTGTAACCTGTCACTCTAAATGCATATCTAAAATATGAACTTCTTCACCCTTGGCTCAAGCTTACTATCCCTCACATGAGCATAAGTAGGGCAACCAAACACTCTCAGCTAAGAGTAATCATCATGTGAATCGGACCATGCCTCAATAGGCGTTTTGTACTCAATAGCTGTAGATGGAGATCTATTAACCAAGTAATGAGCTGTATTAATAGCTTTAGCCTAGAAATCCTTCCTTAAACTATTAACCAAGTAATGAGATGTATTGATAGCTTTAGCCTAGAAATCCTTCCTTAAACTTGAATGAGAGAGCATGCTCTACGCTCTATCACACAACATTCTATTCATGCACTCTGCAATACCATTCTATTATGGCGTTCATGAACAAGTGTGATGTCTTACAATTACTTCACTATTGCAGAAGACATTAAAGACATCATTACGAAATTCCAACCTATTGTCTGTTCTTAAGATACTTCATGTTTATTTTCGTCTACTTTTCAATTATTGTCTTCCATTTGGCAAAGATTGAAAATGCCTCATTTTTTGTTTTCAGAAAATACACCAAAACTATCCAGGAATAATCATCTATTAGAGTCATGAATTATCGGGCACCACTTATGGAAAAGAACTCTATATGGACCCCATAAATTGAATTGTATATAGTCCAATTTATCTCTAGTCTTGTGTACAGCCTTCTTGTTGAGCTTCACCTTGATATGTTTACCAAAAACACAATGTTCACAAAATTCTACAAATTCATCCTTATATTCATTCAACAAACCTGCCTACTTAAAGTAGATAATCTCTTATCATGCATATGACTAAGGCGCAAATGCCACAACTGAGTCTGGTTCTTATTATTGCTCCCAGATGCTATTGCAGCTTCTTTTAAAACTGTACTACCTTGAAGTATACACAATGGAATCCAAATTACCTTTCATGAGCACTACAGAACCTTTGCACACCTTGAGAACTCCATTCTCTGCATGTGTACTTAAAGTCATGTAAATCCAATGTTAAAAGGGAAATCAGGTTTCTTTCATTTGCAGAATGTGCCAACACTCTAGAGTTCTGATAACATCCTCAAACATGCTTCAATTTGATATTACCAACTGCATCTACTGGTAATGACGATATTACCAAATATACCATTCCACTCATCTGCTTGTACGTAACAAACCAATGCTTATATGGACACATGTGGAATGTAGCACTAGAATCTAGAAACCATGAATTCTCTTATGTTGAAACTCGCGGACAAGAACTTCCCTACACTATCATTGTTATCAGCTCTTGTCTCAACAATATTAGAAGAATTCTCTTCCTTTTGCCCCTTTTCTCTTTGGCTTTTTTCTCTTTTTCCTTTTCTCCGCACTCAAAGCAATTCGACTTCTTGGCTCTAGATTTTGATCTAGCCTTAGACTTCTTCTTGCGGATCTATTGTCTATGAATTATATTCTTCCCTGCTTACACAAACTATCTCCTTTCTGCCCTTCCCTATTCTATGGAAAATTCCTTTTCAACTTCTTCAATTCTAATAAATTACTACATCATCCAATGAAATACTATCTTTTCCCTATATAGAGTATCACAAAAGTATCATACGATGGCAGCAATAAACATAACACAATTAAGGCTTGATCTTGTTATCAATCTTATTTCGTATTCTTCAGCCCATAATAGTTGAATTAAATTCATCCAAGATTTCTTTATGGGTGTACTTAGCTCATCCCTATATTTTTATAGCCTTTTCTTTACCGTAAAGGCGATCAGTCAGTGATTTTGCGGAATACAACTCCTCCAATTCCTTCCATGTATTTGTCACTAAATCTTCACCAGCAATGTCAGCAGAACATTATCAGTGATGCTCATAAAATTGCACTTAAGGCCCTCTATTTCAAATCTACCATTTTCTCCTCTTTTATGCCCTCTGGAAATTATTCATTAAATCATTTTCCATAAATTTGCAAAATCAGAGACGATTTCATTTAATTTTCATAGACTGAAACTCATTCCACCATTGAATTTTTCCACATCACACTTTGTAGAAGAGGACGCCATCTCAAAAACCTTAGATGTCTTGTGTGAACAACCCAACTTTGATACCAATTGTTGGAATTTATGCATACCAATCACGCAAAAACCCAAATCTAATACAATGAGGAAAGAACGAAAATCGACACAAGAAGCCAAATGTAGCTTACATTCACCAAAAGATAGAGGAGAAAATTCCACTATGATGAAAAACATATCTACACATTCCATTTTACACTCTAACTTCCCCAAACCTTACACCTCTCTTATATATATAACTTTGAAAAGTGGGTCGGAAAACAAGGCCAAAAATAAAAATTCTCATACCACTATGGGCCCCTTTCCTTTAAAAGTTCACTTTGGGGTCGTACCCGAGGGCTCTTCGGTTGAGTCCTATAATTCGGATCTACCAAATTCAAGCTACCCATCAACAACTAGAACATTTCAAAAAGCAATACACTCCAAACTATATGAGGAACTAAGTATAAGAAACCTGGAGGCCAGTTAAGAAGGTTTAATTTTTCCCAGAGAACCAAGTAGATAAGTCAAGGCTGGTGTGCTCTCCAACTATAACTATATGGACATATCAAAGAGATGTGTTTTAAATTGCGTGGAAATTCCAGATTGGTTCAAGGAATTGGTGGAAGCAACAGGTATGAATAATCAAACAACCACTACTAGAAAAGCAGCTAATAGCCACGGATTTAAAAAAAAAAAGAAAAAAGAAAAAAAACTTAGGCCGTGGCTATTTTGGTGGCTAAAATTGGCACGAAATTTACCACCAATTTTTAGTTACGGCCAATCCGTGGCTAATTTAGCCATGGTCAGGCCGTGGCTAACAACCACGGATTAGCCACGGCCAGGCTGTGGCTAACAGGCCGTGGCTAAAAATCCGTGGCCAAGTTTTTTTTTTTTTTTTGGCACTAAGTATGGTTTGAATTCTTGACTTCTTAGTTGAAATTAGAGCATTAAACCACTACACCACTTTAACTTTTTATTTAATAATTAATTTTTGCTATACTTAACTAATATATCGTATTATATATATTGATATATATATAATAATAAATGATTCGATATATTACATACATATAAGATTAGATATACTATATAATGGTATTTATATATAATTAGAGTGCTATATATCAGAATATATGTACATAATAACATATATTAGGTATATAATACACTGATGTATAGATGATTGATATATTCAATATTCTTTCAATATCAATTCAATGACGAATGATCGTTTCAATTATTTGACGATATTATAATGTTCTATTGAGTTAATATACAACTTAACTTTCATAATTATTTCTTTAGATTTAATTTACCATTTTATTATAATATCACAATATATTGGATTATACTACATATATAGTATATAAGTATCTCCTAATCAGTCCATTTTATCGTTTATTGTCAATTGTTTATATATAAGAGTTAATTATCTGGTTTTGAAAGTTTATAATTGATCAATTGTCATATCTTATATTATATTTATTAATAATTCAACAACGTATAATTGTTATTGATAATTTACAATATTTAAGTGTAAAATAACTAGGATAATAAGGCCAAAGTGGTTTAGCCAAGGGCTAGCCACGGTCTAAATTAGCCACGGGCTAGCCGTGGCTAATTATCGTGGCTAATTTAGCCACGGTCAAGCCGTGGCTAGCTCGTGGCTAGTTGTTAGCCATAGAATAAAATTTTTTTATTTTTTTGAATCTGATGTGGTTCGAACTCTTAATTTTTGTTAGCCACTGGACCACTTTAATTTTTTGTTGAAGAATTAGTTTTGATGTACTTAACTAATATAAATTATGCGAAATTCTTAATAAAATTATCTAAATAAATTTTCTGATAATTTTTGCTTTTGCTATTAATTTATTAAATATTTTTTATAATTAATAAATTACTTGTTCAATCACTAAATGCTTTTTCAAAAAAAGAAAAGCCAACCAGATTAGGAAAAAAAATAAGAAAGGAAATTTTCATAATGTGGATTTATGCTATATATAGAACTATGTGTTTCAAATTATTTTGTAATTATATACTTAATTTTAATATTTAAAATTGATGTATATTCATGTAATAAACTAGATTCAACAAAATGATTTCATTTAATTATGAAAGTTATCCTCAATATAAAGATAGAGAATACTTAAATACATATATGAACAAAAAAAGTAAAGCCAGTTGATTTAACTAGTGATAAAAAGCTTGGATATAACTTGTCAAAAATTAATTTAAATAACTAATTCAACAAAATAAATTCAAATATTTGATTTGTGTATTTAAATTGATTTAGGATTATTATTCATTTT
>JAOWBU010000965.1:0-19662 GCA_026212405.1 Petrea volubilis
AAATAAAAAAATTTGGGTCTCCTGTCCTCTCCCCCTTACAAATGGTTGCTCAAACTTATAGTATCTCAGGTTTCAAAAGTCTGGGGTATCGGCTGTGCAAGGTCTCCTTCAATCCCCAAGTTGCGTTTCGTTCCACATGATTCTACGTACTGTGTAATCCTTTTCTACAACACTTGTCGTTTGTGATCAATGATCCTCAGTAGAAACTCTTCATATCTTAAGTCCTCCTGGACCACTAGGGGCTCAAATTTAAGCACATGGCTTGGGTCCAATACATACTTATTTATCTGTGAGATGTGGAATACATGGTGGACTTCAGATAGTTCCGGCGTAGAGCCAATCTGTAAGCCACTTCTTTGACTCTATCGAGCAGTTCATACAACCCCTATGAATAGTGGGCCTGACTTGGCACCTCTACTAGAATGATAACTCCGCTTCTAGATATATTTTCCTCCCTCTTTGGAACACCAAGGGTCTACTCTTATCATCAACCTAACTCTTCTATCAATCTTGAGCCATCCTAAGTTTCTCAAGGACTATGACAACCCTTTTCAGTCATCAATGAAACTAACTCCAGTCTAGTGATCCTCTTCTCTCCCACTTCGTTCTTCCATAAGAGCCTCATAAGGTGTCATGCCTAGGCTGTTGTGGTAACTATTGATGTAGGAGAACTCAATAAGCGTTAATAGTCACCCAGTTGCCTTTGAACTCCAGAACGCATGCTCTGAGCATATCCTCTAATGTTTAGATAGTTCCCTCTAATTTGCCATCGGTCTATAGATGGTAAGCTATGCTGAGTTCCACCATAGTTCACATGGCTTGTTGAAAACTCATTCAAAATACGATGTAAGTTATTGATCTCGATCGGATATGATGCTCATAGATAACTATGCAACCTCACAATGTCTTCCAGGTACAACAAAGCTAACTTATTAAGGTGTACAAGGAATGTATTGGAAGATAGTGTGTGGACTTGGTGAGTCGATTGAATATCACCCGAATAGTATCACACCCTTGATGTATCTTATGTAATCCTACACATAACAATGGTAATGTTCTCACATTTTCATTATGGGATTTCCATAGTTGTAGCAGTCATCTCGAATGCTTGTGCTCAGCTTTCACGTTTCTGATAACTAAGTACCTTGCCACATAGTCAACTATAATCTCTCGTCATTCTAGCCCACTAAAATCTTTGCTTTAAGTCCCAATACATCTTAGTGACTCCCAGGGTGGATAGAAATCTTGAATTTGGCCTTCTGAAAGAACACTCCTTTCTAAGTTCTTTGTTCTGAGGAGCACATAGTCTTTCCCTATATAGAGGACTTCTTCCTCTGATCAAGGAATTAGCTAAAGTTCCAATTCAACTTTCTTCTTAAGGTTCTCTAGCTCGGGGTCAAACCCTTGCGTAAGTTATTCTCTTCGAAATGGGTGGTCTGCTGCTCAATGTTGCCAATACGACATCAGTGCAATCTACACTGCCACACAGCAGCCTTTAACATCCTCAGGAGCACATAGTCTTCCCTTTTTGTAGAGGGACTCTTTTCCAATCTGGAATTCAGCTAAAGTTCTAGCTCTAAGCTTCTTCTTGAGCTTTTCTAGCTCGGGGTCAGACCCTTGTGTCAGCTTGATCCCTTCCACAATAGGAGGTCAGATGCTCAACATTATTGATAATGCGTCAATGGAATCCACAAACTTCCACATCTAGAGCCTCTAACTACCTTGTGAGTGTTGATATGCTTAAAATGTATACACTTTTATGTGCATGTTTTGTGTGCTTTTCGTTGACTTTTATTAAGGTTTTAAATGTACTAAGGATGAAATTTGTACTTATGTAATAAAAACCTTAATTCAATCAATTTTAAAGTGTTTTTGCACCCTTAAAGGCATGATTTTTCCAAAGTTTGATGCCTATATCCACCCTTAAGAGTTTCATAATGCTATGACAAGAAATTGGGGTCGAAAATAATGAGAAAATGTAGTGCATGTGCAACAAAACGACTTGAACCGTTTGATTCGCATAACCATTTTTTTGACACTTTCCATGCAAAACAAAATGACCACAGCCATTTTGACAAGCCCAGGCCATTTTTCTAATAGAAAGGAGGCTAAAAACGTGCTAAACAAGACCGCCCAAGACATTTTGTTCATACAGAAAAGGGAGAAATCATGGAAAACAACACGACTGAAGCCATTTGATCTTGCAAGTGGTCGTTTGGATTGACAAAGTCATTTTCGGTTGTGCTTTGTGCAAGGAAACTTGTCTCATATTAGGATTCTGACTATCCTCCACCCGCACCACTATTTAAGGACGTCTTGTGCTTGATTTAGGGGACTTTTAGCTGATTTTTCAAGAGGAGTTCAAGGATGAAAGCTCAAGAAGGGTGACAATTCAAAGGTTAAGTTCTCCCATCCCTCAAGATTATTGCTCAAGCTGAGTTTGCTTTTTTGTTTTCTTTTAGTTTTATCACATTTTTGTGTGTTTTTTCTTCTATTGTGTCCAGCTAAATAAAGTGTAGGGTTCTAGGCTAGTGTTTGATGAAACCCTTGCAATTTTCATTGAACCCCTTTGATATTAATTTTACATACTTTCTATCTATAATTTAAGGTTTTCATTACTTTTGAATTTTTAGCCAATTTTTACAAGATTTGAGATTTTATATTCAATTACGAAAGGGTGTGCATAAAATCTGACTATTTGTGTTTTAGACATAAAGAATGCATAGGTTAGAAATAATCATGCTCTTGTGCGATGATTAGATTAATTAGTGAGAACTTTTTAACTAACACAACTCTTGTGCGCAATGGGCCAAGGGATCTGTACGTGATCATGAAAGTAGACCATAACATTCCTCGGTATATTCGTTTTACTTTAAAAGGTGATTACAAATATTTTCGTGAGTTGGATAGTGGAAAGGTGTATTGATTAAAATCAATAGGTTTTAATTGATTGCAATAGGGGATTCAATTGTCGATGCATAGGCCGTAGATTATTTTTATTGATTTCTTTACTTTTATTTAGTTTCTTATATTTATTTCATAATATCTCCACTTACTTTTTCGAATCTTAAATAATAGAGAACTTATAAGTTTGGTGCTTGGTAACCCGTTCCTCATGGGAACAATACTTAACTTTTCACTATATTACTTGAGTGACCAGTGCACTTGCAAAAAAATTCGCACAAGTTTTTGCACTGTTGTTGGGGATCCAACTCGGGTCGCTCGCATGACGAGCGAAAACTTCGCAACAAGTATGGCAGATAAAATTCCTCTTACCTTTCTACTTAAAGCATTCGTGACCAAGTTAGCTTTCCCAAGGTCGTAATGGATACTCAAGTCGTAATCCTTGATCGGCTCCAGCTACTTTTTCTACCTTATATTCAACTCCGTCTGAGCGAGATACTTAGGCTTTTGTAATCTATGTACACTTTGTACTTTCTCCATAGAGATAATGCTAGCAAATTTTTAGAGCGAAAATTATGGCCACTAACTCCAGGTGGTGAGTGGGTTAATTTCACTCATATGACTTTAGTTGTCTCGACGAATAGGCGATTGCCTAATTGTTCTACACCAGGGCACATCCTAGTCTATTGTTTGATGCATCCCTGTAAATCATGAATCCTCTCATCTCTGAATGCAATGCTAATACTAGTGTGGATTTGAGTTGCTCCATCAATTTGTTAAAGTTTTCTTCACATGCTGAGGTCCACTCGAACTTCATGTGCTTTTGTGTCAACTTCGATAAAGGTAGGCTGTGTTGGAGAATCCCTCTACAAACTTCCGATACTAGCTAGCTAGCCCTAGGAAGCTTCTCGCCTCTATCAAGTTGGTTGGTCATAGCCAATTTTTAATAGCTTCAATCTTCTTAGGATCTACCATGATACTTCTTCAAAGGTGACGTGACCTAAAAAGGCTATGCTCTTTAGCTAAAACTCACACTTAGTGAATTTTGCATAGAGTTCCTTCTTTCTTAGGGTCTGAAAGACCATTCTCATATGCTCCTCATGCTCTGTCACATGGTGAGAAACAAAAATGTCATCAACAAAAGGTGACATAAACTTGTTGAGATATGTTTTAAACATTTGGTTTATCAAGTCCATAAATGCGATAGGGGCATTCGTTAGTCTAAAAGGCATCACCAGAAACTCGTAATGCTCATACCTTGTCCTGAACGTTGTCTTGGGTATATCTTCCAACTTGATCTTAAGTTGGTCGTAGCTGAATTTCAAATCGATCTTTGAGAAAGCTTTTGCTCTTTTTAGCTGATCCAACATGTAGTTGATCCTAGGTAATGGATACTTGCTCTTTATAGATGATGCAAAGCCTAATACTCATATCATTCTTCTTCACAAAAAACACTAGAGCTCCCCATGGTGAAACACTGAGCCTAATCTGCCCCCCATTAATGAAGTCTTGCAGTTGCGTCTTGTCTTTCCTCAACTAGATGGGAGCTATCCAGTACAGAGCTTTTGAAATTGGTGTTGATCCTAGCATCAAGTTGATCTCAAACTCGATCTCACAATGTAGGGGTGGTCTAAGTAGTGCCTCAGGAAATACATTTGAAAATTTTTAAACTATTAAAATGTTCATGATATCCATGACCTTCTTTTCAGAGTCTAAGACAAAGGCTAGATATGCATCATATCCCTTCCAAATAGCCTTTCTAGCTTGGGTTGCTAAAAGGAGAGGGTTTGAACCATTGTGCATGTAAGGACCCGATTCTCCCTTACTTTTCCAATGTTATTTAGACATTATTTGATGTTTAAATATGTGTTATTTAAATGATTATATGTTTAATTTAGTCTCGAGATATGACCACCGATGTGAATGGATTGAATTGGTGTGAATCGATGGAATATTGGGATTAACGATGTGAACGGTTAGAATATGATGATATAGGAGATATAAGGAAATGATGATCACGGTAGTGTGATCCAAAGGTAAAGTATTATGTAAATCACATGAGCACCTTATATGGAATATTGGGATTAACGATGTGAACGGTTGGAATATGATGATATGGGAGATATAAGGAAATGATGATAATGATAGTGTGATCCAAAGGTAAAGTATTATATGAATTATTACGTGATTATGTGCATATATTATACACACGAGCACCTTATGTGATTAAGTGAGATTTCTACTCAACCGTCGCATTGATTCTTCTTTAAGTGACTATTTTTAGAAAGAAAGAGATAGCGGATTAGAGTGGCGTAGTGGAAGTATTTGGAAGCCTTTTACACAATATAGGTACTTTTGCATTCTTTTTGGAAATTGTAACTCTTGTATTTTGACAAATTTTATGTGAAAAATATTATTTATTTTTAATAAAATATAAAGGAATTACGGGGTCGTTACATATCGAACCTAGGGGTTGTTGAACATACCAAGCAGATGTCATGCCTTGAAAGGTAGTAACCATTAGTTTGGTTGTGAACTCATCCTCAATCATGTCTACGTGCATGGCGTGTATAAATTGGATCAGATGCTCTTTCAAATTCGAATCGCCATCATAACGAGAAAGATTGGTGAGGATCTTGTACCCCTACAAGACACGAGGGTTTTAGAGCTCACAGCAAAGGGGATCTGTGCCACTGGCTACAAATGGGCAATGGGCAGATTTGTGGCTAGATCGAGCAGATAGCTCATTGAGGCGTTTATTGACGTCATTTATTCTATGGGAGTGCTCCTGGACCTCATCGCGTGGTCTTTCTCTTCGTCGGACCTCGTCTATCCGATGTTAGATCTCTATCTCCTGGTGGGAGATTTCTTCAAGATGATTCTATTGAGATCTCAGCTAAGAGGTCGAAGATGCTGCTATCAAGGATTCAGCTAACTCCTTTGCTTGGTGAGGTGGTGGGGATTAGCGTGCTCTCTTTAGCTCTTGAGGGAGAAAAAGTGGAGGCAAGTCCTAGTTTTGGGGGTCATCCCGCTTAACATTTTGGCAAGGGGGAGGGGAGTTGATACTCATTATCTCGAGGCTCATAGCCTCGCGTATGTTCTTCCCACCATGGAGGCGGGCTTTGAATAGTGGGGTAGGGTTTGTAAACCCCTGCCCACTGATTCACGGAGCAGTATGGCGAGTTTCTTGAAAATCATGGCAATAAGGTTTTAGCCGACTTGAGCAGTAGGTGCACCTTCTGCCGATCAATCCAAAGGGGGTAGGTGGGCATTAGCATGCCTCTCTGTATTAGGGAGATTCACTGAGGGAGTGTTTTGAGCCTCCCCCCCCCCCCCCTTCCCCAATTCAGTATCAGCTCTCTAGGTGGTAACCATATATCACTCATAACTCAAGGCCCTTTCTCTAGCTCCAAAATGATAGTGTAGATTCTTGGATCCAAGTAGTGAAGGCTTTTGATCCGATGAGAGAATATGGGATACTAGATTAGTCATTAGGCTGCAAATATGTAACACACGTGAGTCTGCAAGGTTTTCGGTAATGTGAATGAGAAGGTGACTCGGGCTAAGAGACTGCAGCTGCTTGTGAGGCTACATTTACACAGTTGCCCATGACACTTCAGGCCTCTCTGTGGCAAGTAGCTCACGATAACCTCACGGATTATCTCCAGCAGGAAGACGACTTTTGGCGACAAAAGGCCTGTTGTAATTGGTTGGTACAGGGGGGCGAAATACGCGGTACTTTCACAATTTGGTAAAAGCTAAGAGGAGTAGGAGTTATGTTCACTCCATTGAGGATGAGGGTATTTCCATTATTAATCCTGTGGAGATATTGGAATTAGCTCGCAGCTACTTTGCCAATCTACTTTCTTCCTCATTCTGATCTTTGGACTACTTTGAGCACATTCCTTCAATTATCACATCAGAGATGAATGAGGCGTTATGTGTTGCACCTTCCATAGATGAGGTCCATAACACGATCCAAGGGCTTATCTGATGCCTCAGCTAGCCCTGATGGGTATACAGCGTTATTCTTTCAACAGTGTTGGCATATTGTGAAGGACGATCTTCTTGAGGCAACCAAGGACTTCTTTGAAGGAACGTGCATGCAAACAGGTTTTACACAAACAACTCTGGTTCTGTTGCCTAAAAGGTGAATCCTAGTAGCTGGAAGGACTTTCAGTCACTTAGTCTTTGCTCGGTAGTGAATAAAATTTTCATGAAGTTGATGTATAACAGGCTGGTCAAGGTTCTACTATGCTTGATTTCCCCTTCCCAATCGGGCTTTATGCTGGGTCAGGACGTTGCCAATAATATTGTATTGGCGCAAGAATTGGTCCATTTCCTCAACCAAAAACAAAACGGGGATAGAGTGCTATTCAAGCTCAATATGGCTAAAATGTATGACTGAATACATTGGCTATTTCTTTATCATATGATGTGGGCTTTTGGGTTTTTTTTTTTTTTTTTGTAATGGGTACACTTGGTATCTAATGTAGTTGCTCATTGCTCTTTTTAGGTTATGTTGAATGAGTGGTTTTCTCGTCCATTTAACATGACCAGAGGGTTGCGATAGGGGGACCCCCTGTCCCCGGTTCTTTTTATTTTATCCTCTGAATGGCTTTTGCGACGGTTGGACCACCTTTAGGCTGCTGTCAAGGGAGTTCGATATTGTCCTAAACGCACCTTAAATATCTCACATTTAGCATATACGGATGATGTTATAATCCTTCTCAATGCTTCTTCTTCTTTGGTACGTGTTGTTTTGGGGGTTCTAAAGCAATACGAAGAGGCATTGTGACGGCCCGAAACCATTGGCTAGTTATAGGAATATGCTATGAATACTTTTATTATAGAAAGTAAATTTTTTTTTTTTCTAAAAGTCTTTTATTACATAGCAACACACCAAGTACATAATAAGAGTCCTAAATACATGATACAATTACAAAGACTCGTCTATGACTTCTCCTAGCCAAAAGCTTCAAATCATCCCTCGCTATCCTCCTCTTGATACCTTCGTTCTCATGTCGAGCTAAAACATTAAATATTAACAACGTCAACAATCACGTTGAGTAGCAATTTCACTTAACACATAAGGTGCGCGTGTGTGACTTGGGCATGCATATGTTCACATACTTGCATCAATATAAACCATATAAAATTTCAGATTCATAAGAATCATAAATTGCACACTTTTCTACCGTTTTCCACCTCGACGGGCGGCTACCTTATCTCGCCGTGCCGTAATTCAATTCCAACCAATACTCCCACCCAACCAAACACTCCAGTGGTCATATACCGGACATATGCCGAATTTCCTACGACCCACTTCAGTACATGGAACACTCCGTCCATGCAAGGTGGGATTAGGCAACAATGGATGGCGAGAACGTTTAAGACTGGCAAGCCCGTTGCCGCCCGGCCGAACTCAGCCCCATCCACCCCTATCACTTTTTGGGCCCATATACACACAATTTCCAGTATAATCAATACAATTCCCAGCACAATACACACTGATTTTCAGCACGTTGCACAAAATTTCAGCATAGAACATAATTTTCAGCTTGCATGTTTCAGGTTGCGAATATAATTTTCAGTTTGCGAAACACTCGAATTTCAGCTTAAAACATACTGAAATTACACACTGTAATTTCCAGCCTTTCAAAAATAAATTTTCAGTTTGTAAAATTCGAAATTCCAGTCTTGAAAACAAGATTTTCAGCTGCTGGAACAGTAATTCCAGTTTTGAGGGCAGAATTTCCAGCTTTGAAAACAACTCCAATTTTCAGTTTTAAACACTGAATTTGCAACTTCTAACACATGAGTAAAACCCTAAACACATATATAAACCCTAGACAAGCATAAATCCTAATTTTCCAGCACAAAAATCGAGCAGAAATGCCCAAATTTCCAGCACAATTGTTCATGAACATACAACATGCATTTAGCTAAATTGTCGTGAAATCCTTTCGGACTAAGATAGTAACCAACTTGTGGTTACATTCCATGTCCTAATAGGAGAATAATAAGTTAACACTATAAGAAAACTAGCTCATGTATTAAGAGAAATCACTACCTTGTATCAAATATGAAGTATTCACTTCTTTAAGGTATAATATCTATGAATTAAAGTAGAACCTTTACTTATGATATTAAGTAAGGTCCCTACTTTAATTAAATATTCTTCTACCTTTTTCAAGAGGCTTTTATGGGGTTATAAGTATGTAAAATGAAGGGTTTATGTATATATATATGTGGGTAGAAGATTTACTATAAATATGAAGTGTTTTGTGTGTTTAGGGTAAGGTGAGTGTGAGTGGGGTGTTTTAGGCGAGATTTTATGTGTGTGGATGTGTTTGTGTGTGTTATGTGATGAAAAATGAAGTGATAAATCCCCAATTTATCCCCTATTTATAGTAGTTGTGCTTAAGAAATAAGATTATTAAATAATTAAGTCATTTTCTAATTATTGTTATCTTTCCACCTAAGGTTACAACTAAGGGTTATAATAAATGAAATCTTCCAACTCAATGCCCAACTCAATACCTAATTATAGCTTAAGTGTGAGTCTAAATGCACACTTCATAATCTAGTTTAATCTAAGCCTTACATGTATAAACATATCTAGAAGAATTCTTACATATGTGAATATTCATTTAATGCAAGGAGAATTGGGGAGCAAGTAATAATATACACCATATATTTATATTATACATATATATACATAAAATTTCGTTCACCCCCTCCTCTTTTATATTTTTAAGATATTTTTACACAAAATATAATTTTTCCAATGTTTATGATGAAAAATGCCTAAAGAAATGAAAATATAATCTTATACCTTTGTGTATATGAATTTTCTTTAAAATATATACATATAAAGTGTGACATCCCAATTTTATACATTGAAATTATATATATAGATTTATAATGACCCGGTACTTCCTAGTATTTTCAAGAATTACAACTTATTACTTTATTTAAAAGCCTTATGTATAAGTATTTATATTTCAAAATATACATACGTATACATGTAATTTCGAATTTATATGTATATATTATATAAAAGGTCATGTTTTATCATAAATATACATATACTTATCCAAAAATGTCATTTTCTCTTACCTATTGTCATTTTCTCCTAATAAATATTCTTAAATGCTAAGATCTTGATAAGATTCTTGATAGGCATAACAAATTTGATAACTACAAAAATATCTTATCATATCCTATCCTATCTTATCTTATCCTATCCTATCTTATCCTATCTTATCTTATCTTATCTTATCTTATCCTATCTTATCCTATCCTATCTTATCTTATCTTATCTTATCTTATCTTATCTTATCCTATCCTATCGTATCTTATCTTATCTTATCTTATCTTATCCTATCCTATCCTATCTTATCTTATCTTATCTTATCCTATCTTATCCTATCTTATCTTATCTTATCTTATCTTATCCTATCTTATCTTATCTTATCTTATCCTATCCTATCCTATCCTATCCTATCCTATCCTATCCTATCTTATCTTATCTTATCTTATCTTATCCTATCTTATCCTATCCTATCTTATCTTACTCTATCTTATCCTATCATATCTTATCCTCTATGCATTTATTATAAATTGACCTTATAATATAAAAATCCTATTTCTTGCCCTAAACTCTATAAAAAGGGGCCATTGTCTTCATTTTTCCACAAACACTAAAAAAATCCCGCCTAAACCACCCACCCCCACACTCACTCCATTCTCAACCCACAAAACACTCTATTTTTATAGCATATCTTCCATACACATATATGTATCAATAAACCCTTCTTTTTTCACATATATATACCGATTAGCCTTCTATATATCTCTTTATTTCCTCAAACACGTTTAAAAAGGAGGGTACCAAGTCGATCTAGTCAATTCAAGTCTATAAACTTGATAAACTCCTTAGGTGAGTGCTTTGTCAATTCCTTTCTGGGGCTTTGAACTATATGATATAAATATTATTCGTATAGCCTACCCTATTAAATTTATGCCATCAAATCTTTCGGAAAATGTTTTCCATACATATAAGCCAAGTTATTTTCAAAAATATTGCATTCTATGATATTGCCAGTTGTACCTGTCCCGAAATGATTTTTGACACCTTTGGGATATCATATTTTAATTATATTTCTATGTATCCCGGGTGTAAAAATAAGTTATTGCTTTGTTGACAAGTTGTGAGCCATATCTGTTCCGTTATATTTCCGTTTACCCTTGGGGACGCCCTTGGGAAGTTTGGGCCCAGGTACTTATAAGAGGAATTTTATCGGGCGGAACGGACCGTCGATGGAACCTTTTATATGATACCATTCCGTGAAACCAATTTCTACGTACAGCCGGAGAATGACTGTAGTAGGCATTGGAGCGATGTATTGCACGGACGCGTGATACATCTCCGTCTTGTTCAGTGTCGAGGTGGCTTCTCGACAAGGGAGGCATAAGGGTTTCTATTATGATTTATCTATTTTGGGTAGCAATAAGGTTGGAGATTCCGTTCGTGGCTCACCATCTGTCTTGTTCAAGTTTGTGTATACACACCTTTTATGATTCATTATTTTGTTGGTTTATGACTCTTATTTTCAGTTTAAGTATCTATATGTATATTTCCCGCCTCACTAAGTCATTTGGACTTACCACCCCAAGTTCTTTCTGTTCATTGCCTCAGTTTCAGGAAAATAGGTTGAGGGGACTCGGATAAGGCGATCAGTGCGTTACAAGTCATTAGTATATAGTCTTTTATTCTGTATAAAAGATTTGCTAGTTTAATGGGAAACAGAAGCTCACTAGTTAAAGTGTTGTACTTGGATAGTTGTATCTTATAGTTCTATATAAGTCAATTGTGTGTTTATTTTATCTCGATTTTATTATTGGGCAGTACTAAATAAGTTGCAAGTATTGCGTACCGATTGGAAAAATTGGTACTCAGCAAGACCGTTAAGTGAGCCCTACTCGTATAGGATGATCCTAGCGAGGGGGGTGTCACAGGTGGTATCAGAGCTCAGGCTAACTGCCTGGGATTCTCAGACTAGGATGTAGGTACTACGCGTTAGTGATGTCTTTGGTACCGGAATTACGGTAAATCATTGGTTGGGCGGCCGACCAACAAGTGATTCATTGTAATTATGGTCCAAATATCTAGGACTATGTTAGAAGCACCACATAAGCGCTTTAGGGAATGATTAATTGGGATAATAGGACAACTAGTACCATAGAGTGTTTTGGGTGTATATGCAACTAAGGTCGGGACAAACGTCTAGTCTTCTCTTTTGCTTTGCTTAGACTTGACCATTATGTGTATATGTGTACCTTGAGTGATATCCTTGAATATGTTGTGTAGGCACGGTGTAATTGTGACATATATAGTTTTGCGCGACTTGTTATGTTTCCTAGCCAATGCTTTTCGTATGTCGTCATTATTACTTATTCCTCTTTAAGTTCAACAGATCTCTAAAAATTCATTTTTGGCTTGAAAGTAATTTTTAAATCTCCATACACTTGTTAATCTAACCTTTGAAGCCTATATTCTCTCTGTGATTTGTTTCTAAAATGATAAGTTTGAGTATTTCATATATCCGCAAGACTGAAATTTCTTCGGGATATCTTTTACATCCATTGTTTGATGTAAATGCCCATCTTGTTTTTAACTTTCTTTTAAACTAATACATTAATAGAAATTATTGTTTTCTTTCTTTTGTTTCATAATCATCCTCTTTTACTTCTGAGGCACTCTTACAAGTTTCCTCAAATGACATCCCTTTTATCTCCTCCTTGAGATGTTTGTAATATAGGGAATTTCCAAATTATTTTGTTTCTTATTGAAAGCTTAAATCTTCAAAGAGTCACGCCAATCTAATTTTTTTCTTTACCTTCCAAGATGCTATTCAAACTTTTACACACTTGTTTGCATCAGTGATGATCCACTAAAAGTCTTTTATTTCATTCTCACTTTTAAACTCCAAACTTGAGAATATTTCAAAGCTAGTCTTGAGGATTGGTGAGTTATCTTTGATCTTTAGTAAAATTCCCCCTGTATATTCCTAAATGATATTTGATAAGAAAATTTTGACAAATATTTTGCAAATCCGACTACATTTATAGCTCACTTCTTCCACTTGTCGATCCTATGTTCATTAATTTGTTTTCAGCTTTGACGATATATTTTAGATTTGATTTTGTATCCATTTGGATTATTACAACCCTTACTAATACTTTAAGTGTATCTATTGGATCTCGTGTTTGGGTAGGTTGTGTTTTGGATATAAACCTTATAGTGTGAGCATATCTTTGGGAATAGAATGATTACCAAAACTTAATGTTGAAAAGGGATGCTAAGATTTTGGAGGGTAGAAGTTTTTGCTTTACTTTTATGAATAAGAGTAGTGTATAACCTAGCATTACCCCTTTCCCAATATACGCTTCATCAATACATAAGAAGTAGCACCCGAATTCCTCATGTGTATTGGGTTGTGGAGTCCTCGAGGATGATATGGATTTGACTCACGATGCGAAACCAATCAAGATTCTAGAATCCAAGGAATGAATTTTGAGAAACAAGAGTATTTTGTAAGCAAAAATTTTATGGGAGTATCTTGGCTTTAATGAGACCACATGAAAGGCAAGGTATGAATTTCGAGGACGAAATTCTTTTAAGGGGGGGAGAGTTGTGACATCCCAATTTTATACATTGAAATTATATATATAGATCTATAATGACCCGGTACTTCCTAGTATTTTCAAGAATTACAACTTATTACTTTATTTAAAAGCCTTATGTATAAGTATTTATATTTCAAAATATACATACGTATACATGTAATTTCGAATTTATATGTATATATTATATAAAAGGTCATGTTTTATCATAAATATACATATACTTATCCAAAAATGTCATTTTCTCTTACCTATTGTCATTTTCTCCTAATAATATTCTTAAATGCTAAGATCTTGATAAGATTCTTGATAGGCATAACAAATTTGATAACTACAAAAATATCTTATCATATCCTATCCTATCTTATCTTATCCTATCCTATCTTATCCTATCCTATCTTATCCTATCTTATCTTATCTTATCTTATCTTATCCTATCTTATCCTATCCTATCTTATCTTATCTTATCTTATCTTATCTTATCCTATATTATCGTATCTTATCTTATCTTATCTTATCTTATCCTATCCTATCCTATCTTATCTTATCTTATCTTATCCTATCTTATCCTATCTTATCTTATCTTATCTTATCTTATCCTATCTTATCTTATCTTATCTTATCCTATCCTATCCTATCCTATCCTATCCTATCCTATCCTATCTTATCTTATCTTATCTTATCTTATTCTATCTTATCCTATCGTATCTTATCTTACTCTATCTTATCCTATCATATCTTATCCTCTATGCATTTATTATAAATTGACCTTATAATATAAAAATCCTATTTCTTGCCCTAAACTCTATAAAAAGGGGCCATTGTCTTCATTTTTCCACAAACACTAAAAAAATCCCGCCTAAACCACCCACCCCCACACTCACTCCATTCTCAACCCACAAAACACTCTATTTTTATAGCATATCTTCCATACACATATATGTATCAATAAACCCTTCTTTTTTCACATATATATACCGATTAGCCTTCTATATATCTCTTTATTTCCTCAAACACGTTTAAAAAGGAGGGTACCAAGTCGATCTAGTCATTCAAGTCTATAAACTTGATAAACTCCTTAGGTGAGTGCTTTGTCAATTCCTTTCTGGGGCTTTGAACTATATGATATAAATATTATTCGTATAGCCTACCCTATTAAATTTATGCCATCAATCTTTCGGAAAATGTTTTCCATACATATAAGCCAAGTTATTTTCAAAATATTGCATTCTATGATATTGCCAGTTGTACCTGTCCCGAAATGATTTTGACACCTTTGGGATATCATATTTAATTATATTTCTATGTATCCCGGTGTAAAAATAAGTTATTGCTTTGTTGACAAGTTGTGAGCATATCTGTTCCGTTATATTCCGTTACCCTTGGGGACGCCCTTGGGAAGTTTGGGCCCAGGTACTTATAAGAGGGAATTTTATCGGGCGGAACGGACCGTCGATGGAACCTTTTATATGATACCATTCCGTGAAACCAATTTCTACGTACAGCCGGAGAATGACTGTAGTAGGCATTGGAGCGATGTATTGCACGGACGCGTGATACATCTCCGTCTTGTTCAGTGTCGAGGTGGCTTCTCGACAAGGGAGGCATAAGGGTTCTATTATGATTATCTATTTGGGTAGCAATAGGTTGGAGATTCCGTTCGTGGGCTCACCATCTGTCTTGTTCAAGTTTGTGTATACACACCTTTTATGATTCATTATTTTGTTGGTTTTATGACTCTTATTTTCAGTTTAAGTATCTATATGTATATTTCCCGCCTCACTAAGTCATTTGGACTTACCACCCCAAGTTCTTTCTGTTCATTGCCTCAGTTTCAGGAAAATAGGTTGAGGGGACTCGGATAAGGCGATCAGTGCGTTACAAGTCATTAGTATATAGTCTTTTATTCTGTATAAAAGATTTGCTAGTTTAATGGGAAACAGAAGCTCACTAGTTAAAGTGTTGTACTTGGATAGTTGTATCTTATAGTTCTATATAAGGTCAATTGTGTGTTTATTTTATCTCGATTTTATTATTGGGCAAGTACTAAATAAGTTGCAAGTATTGCGTACCGATTGGAAAAAATTGGTACTCATCAAGACCGTTAAGTGAGCCCTACTCGTATAGGATGATCCTAGCGAGGGGGGTGTCACAGGTGGTATCAGAGCTCAGGCTAACTGCCTGGGATTCTCAGACTAGGATGTAGGTACTACGCGTTAGTGATGTCTTTGGTACCGGAATTACGGTAATCATTGGTTGGGCGGCCGACCAACAGTGATTCATTGTAATATGGTCCAAATATCTAGGACTATGTTAGAAGCACCACATAAGCGCTTTAGGGAATGATTAATTGGGATAATAGGACAACTAGTACCATAGAGTGTTTTGGGTGTATATGCACTAATGGTCGGGACAAACTCTAGTCTTCCTCTTTTGCTTTGCTTAGACTTGACCATTATGGGTATATGTGTACCTTGAGTGATATCCGTGAATAGGTTGTGTAGGCACGGTGTAATGGTGACATATATAGTTTTGCGCGACTTGTTATGTTGCCTAGCCATGCTTTTCGTATGTCGTCATTATTACTTATTCCTCTTTAAGTTCAACAGATCTCTAAAAAATTCATTTTGGCTTGAAAGTAATTTTAAATCTCCATACACTTGTTAATCTAAACCTTGAGCCTATATTCTCTCTGTGATTGTTTCTAAAAATGATAAGGTTTGAGTATTTCATATATCCGCAAGACTGAAATTCTTCGGGATATCTTGTACATCCATTGTTTGATGTAAATGCCCATCTTGTTTTACTTTCTTTTAAACTAATACATTAATAGAATTATTGTTTTCTTTCTTTTGTTTCATAATCATCCTCTTTTACTTCTGAGGCACTCTTACAAGTTTCCTCAAATGACAATCCCTTTTATCTCCTCCTTGAGATGTTTGTAATAATAGGGAATTTCCAATTATTTTGTTTCTTATTGAAAAGCTTAAATCTTCAAAGAGTCCGCCAATCTAATTTTTTCTTTACCTTCCAAGATGCTATTCAAACTTTTACACACTTGTTTGCATCAGTGATGATCCACTAAAAGTCTTTTATTTCATTCTCACTTTTAAACTCCAAACTTGAGAATATTTCAAACTAGTCTGAGGATTGGTGATTTATCTTTGATCTTAGTAAAATTCCCCCTGTATATTCCTAAATGATATTTGATAAGAAAATTTGACAAATATTTGCAAATCCGACTACATTTATAAGCTCACTTCTTCCACTTGTCGATCCTATGTTTATTAATTTTGTTTTCAGCTTTGACGATATTTTAGATTTGATTTTGTATGCCATTGGATTATTACAAACCCTTACTAATACTTTAAGTGTATCTATTGGATCTCGTGTTTTGGGGTAGGGTTGTGTTTTGGATATAAACCTTATAGTGTGAGCATATCTTTGGGAATAGAATGAGTACCAAAACTTAATGTTGAAAAAGGGATGCTAAGATTTTGGAGGGGTAGAAGTTTTTGCTTTACTTTTTATGAATAAGACGGTGTATAACTAGGCATTACCCTTTCCCAATAACGCTGCATCATACATAAGAAGTAGCACCCGAATTCCTCATGTGTATTGGGGTGTGGAGTCCTCGAGGATGATAGGATTTGACTCACGATGCGAAACCAATCAAGATTCTAGAATCCAAGGAATGAATTTTGAGAAACAAGAGTATTTTGTAAGCAAAAATTTTATGTGGGAGTATCTTGGCTTTAATGAGACCACATGAAAAGGCAAGGTAGAATTTCGAGGAACGAAATTCTTTAAGGGGGGGGCGAGTTGTGACATCCCATTTTATACATTGAAATTATATATATAATCTATAATGACCCGGTACTTCCTAGTATTTTCAAGAATTACAACTTATTACTTTATTTAAAAGCCTTATGTATAAGTATTTATTTCAAAATATACATATGTATATGTAATTTCGAATTTATTATATATTATATAAAAGGTCATGTTTTATCATAAATATACATATACTTATCCAAAAATGTCATTTTCTCTTACCTATTGTCATTTTCTCCTAATAAATGTTCTTAATGCTAAGATCTTGATAAGATTCTTGATAGGCATAACAAATTTGATAACTACAAAAATATCTTATCCTATCCTATCTTATCTTATCTTATCTTATCTTCTTATCCTTCGATCTGATCTGATCTTATCTTATCCTATTGAGCTAGCCTATCTTATCTTATCCTATCGGATCTTATCTTATCTTCTTATCGATATCTTATCTTTCTATCATATCGTATCTTCCTATCCTATCTTATTATCTTATCTATCTTATTATCCTTATCATATCTTATCTCTATCTTATCTATCCTATCTTATCCTATCTTATCTTATCTTATCTTATCTTATCTATTTATCTTATCTTATCTATATCTATTATCTATCCTATCCTTATCCTATCCTATCTTATCTTATCTTATCTATCTATCTTATCCTATCCTATCTTATCTTACTCTATCTTATCCTATCATATCTTATCCTCTATGCTTATAAATTGACCTTATAATATAAAAATCCTATTTCTTGCCCTAAACTCTATAAAAAGGGGCCATTGTCTTCATTTTCCACAAACACTCAAAAATCCCGCCTAAACCACCCACCCCCACACTCACTCCATTCTCAACCCACAAAACACTCTATTTTTATAGCATATCTTCCATACACATATATGTATCAATAAACCCTTCTTTTTTCACACTATATAACGATTAGCCTTCTATATATCTCTTTATTTCCTCAAACACGTTAAAAAGGAGGGTACCAAGTCGATCTAGTCAATTCAAGTCTATAAACTTGATAAACTCCTTAGGTGAGTGCTTTGTCAATTCCTTTCTGGGGCTTTGAACATATGATAAATATTATTCGTATAGCCTACCTATTAATTTATGCCATCAAATCTTTCGGAAAATGTTTTCCATACATATAAGCCAAGTTATTTTCAAAAGATTGCATTCTATGATATTGCCGTTGTACCTGTCCCGAAATGATTTTTGACCCTTTGGGATATCATATTTTAATTATATTTCTATGTATCCGGGTGAAAAATAAGTTATTGCTTTATTGAAAGTTGTGAGCCATGTTGTTCCGTTATATTTCCGTTTACCCTTGGGGACGCCCTTGGGAAGTTTGGGCCAGGTACTTATAAGAGGAATTTATCGGGCGGAACGGACCGTCGATGGAACCTTTTATATGATACCATTCCGTGAAACCAATTTCTCGTACAGCCGGAGGATGACTGTAGTAGGCATTGGAGCGATGTATTGCACGGACGCGTGATACACTCTCCGTCTTGTTCAGTGTCGAGGTGGTTCTCGACAAGGGAGGCATAAGGGTTCTATTATGATTATCTATTTTGGGTAGCAATAGGTTGGAGATTCCGTTCATGGCTCACCATCTGTCTTGTTCAAGTTTGTGTATACACACCTTTTATGATTCATTATTTTGTGGTTATGCTCTTATTTTCAGTTTAAGTATCTATGTATATTTCCCGCCTCACTAAGTCATTGGACTTACCACCCAAGTTCTTTCTGTTCATTGCCTCAGTTTCAGGAAAATAGGTTGAGGGGACGGATAAGGCGATCAGTGCGTTACAAGTCATTAGTATATAGTCTTTATTCTGTATAAAAGATTTGCTAGTTTAATGGGAAACAGAAGCTCACTAGTTAAAGTGTTGTACTGGATAGTTGTATCTTATAGTTCATATAAGTCAATTGTGTGTTTATTTTATCTCGATTTATTATTGGGCAGAGTACTAAATAAGTTGCAAGTATGCGTACCGATTGGAAAAATTGGTACCAGCAAGACCGTTAAGTGAGCCCTACCGTATAGGATGATCCTAGCGAGGGGGGGTGTCACATAAAGTTTAAGTATTCTATAATATTAAATCTCGGTCTATGACTAGTATTTAAAAAAGAATTTCACAAAATAATTAATTATAGTGTGAAATGACAATTTTAGTGAAAATGGCAATATCAAGAAAAAATATACCTTATTTATATAACT
>JAOWBU010000966.1:0-19471 GCA_026212405.1 Petrea volubilis
GATTCATAAATAATTTTGTCACGAAAAGAATCCTTTGTAAAAATTACATGATGGATTTCCTAAATTATGAGATCGATTTCACTAAATATGATGACAATTATATTATTTTTAGTGGGTGAAAGAAACATACTGTAAATAGGGAAAATTTATTTTTTCTAAAATAAAGTGAGAAAAATGAAAGAAAACTCTAAGAAAAAAAAAGCCCAAAAGGAATAATAAAAAATATACACTGGATGAGGAGTTTTAAAAAATGTATGTAGGAAGGGGTAATAAAATTGCCAATCGGGGAAAAGTAATAAAAACAGAGGAAGGGATGTGTAAAAAAAGGAGAGTAAAAATACACTAGAGGAAGGATAAATGGAAAGAAATAGAGGTAAAAACAAATTACAGTAAAAATGAAGGTATTATAAAATAAAAAATTTTAAAAATAAATACGCTAGAGGAAGGGCTTGAACCTTCGACCTTGTGGTTAACAGCCACACGCTCTAACCAACTGAGCTACTCCAGCTTTGTGCATATAATTCGTCCAAATATATCTATTATATATACAGCTAAAAGTTTATTGTTTAATGCAATTTGGACCCATAACGTATCGAGTTTCCCCCTCCAAACTATATAAAATAATAAATTGGCCCCATAGTTATAAATATTAAGAATGATTCATTACATCTTTTACTTTTATAAAGCACTAATTTTTACATTTTGTCGTTTAAGGTAATAAACGCGATACATAGTATAAGTTTTAGGTGTGTAGATTATAAATAACGCCAAAATTAACTAAGGAGAAAAGCTAGAGGATTGAAATTATAAAACTTCGTCTTCAACCGAACAGTTATTTTTTTAAAAAGAATCTTAAATTTGTACTAAGAAGAATATAAGGTTCGTGAGATGCTGCCTGCCTTGATATTAACGATGTTTTCAATCATTGAATTGAATATGATAATATCACAATTTTACTATATTAACACTTTTTAACGCAATTATATTCGAATCCAACGACTAAAGATATCAATTGAGTAGCATGAAATTTTTTTCGAAGAACAAGATTACCTTTTCCTTTGGTTATAAGGCTTTGTCTAAAAAGATACATCACATAACCAAAAATTAAAAATGGGTCTACTATGCCATTCCCCTTCCCATTTTTGGTTAGACACACAAATAATTGTTCCATAATTTCTAACTTCTATTGGAGACCACTTTTATCATTTTTCGAACTCAATTTAGCACGCGTGATAAACGTTTTATTAAGGGGGATTTAATTATCACTCTAAACCCCACCCCCCCACCCCCCCACAAAAAAAAGGCTAAGTGGAATGGTAACTTTCATGATGATGGAAAAGACATTACAAGTTTATCTTTAATGGTCGTTTCACAATGTATGGTCATATTTAAAGTTTGTCAGATTAAAGAAAAGAAAAATAATTATGGGTAAATGAATGTTCATCTTTTCTTGATAGTATAGTATATCGAGATATTTGATTACATCTTATATGATAATTGTACCCTATAAAATTATTTTATAAGCATATTTGATTTGGTGTTCGATTTCTTATGAACCAGACGGCTTGAAATTCAAATTCGATAACGTGATTTGTAACAATCTCACGTGTGATGTGAATTTTGCGAATTTCAATTAAGAGAACTCTCATTTCAAAATAAACACACTTATCGAATGCCTAAAATATGCAGTCCATCAATTTAGAAAATTTAACATTTTATAATTCTATGCAACATCAAATATGGCCCAGCATTTTTTAAAAACAAAACAAAAAAAAAACGAAAAAAAAAAAGCTGCTATTAAAGAACCATGAAATCATGTCGAGTAAGTGGACATGGTGACACTTTAATCTTATAATACAGACGAAAAGCTTTGAAAAATTAAGTGTTGAAATAGTATAATTCAATATTTATAGTGTCATAAAATATATTTTAATTAAAAGTTCAATTTAGCTTCAAAACACTTCTATAATAATCTTGTCATTGCGGAGTAAAAAATTCACCCGGGCTCGTTTACTTTTACCATAAAAATTTGAGTGATTTAACTATAAATATTTTAATTGAATATTTAAGAATGTTATTATTAATTAATAAATGTATTTATTAATAATATTAAAAAGTTACTTGCATTGTGAATATATGTACACACATATTAATATTAAAAATAATTATATATATATATATCAACTGTAGTTTGACGGTGTAGTGACAACTCACAGAAAATATAACATTATCACTTGTACATGATTTTATGATTATTAAACTTCAAAAAATTATTAATAACAACGAAATTTAAAAATTATTTAAAATATTGGGTTTAATACGACCTTTGTGACCTCGTCTTAAAGTCCAAAATATGAAATTGACTATGACTCATAAGTGAAATAATTTATTATCACAATATATATCATAATTATCTATATAATTATATTTCCATAAAAAAAAGAAACCATAAATAGTGTCTAATCTTTATCGTTTTAACTTCTCAGATGTATTGAAATGTCAATTTTATTTCTAATCTTAAAACCATCAATTTTTTACCAATTTCCCCTTAAAAAAAGGGAGGACTTTATATTTCTACAAATTAATCCCAACTCTTTCTAGTCCCTTAATAACAAAGCAGGGATTAATATATTCACCTTAATTTCGTTAAAAACAAAAAATAGGTTTACGCGGACCACAACTAAGAAGGAATGTTAGTTGAAACACCGTAAAAATGTCACTATAAATAAATATTTATAGTATTTTTAATTTCAAAACACGAATCAAGAGTGGTAGACGAATTAATTTTGATATTTTATAGGATCGCAAAATATTTTAGAGTGACATAAAAGCAACAGTGTATTAAATACATTATACAATAACAACCAAAAAATTTCTTTTTACATCAATTTATTACAAAGGACCATTTCAAGAATTTGTCCCCAAGAAAAAAAATCAAGAGTAAAAAAATAAAAACTGTAACCTTTATGTTTATTGTTATCAATTGGGTTGTCCTGTTTTATCCGACAGATTGATTTAATGGGACACGTGCTACTTCTGGAATTATCTTGCTTCAAAAATGTTCTTGGGTATTAATTTAATTAATTTAATATTCATTATTATGATGCTCTTTACTATTATTCTCTCTCTCTCTCTCGTAAGTTAGAACTTTAGAGAGAATATTTTTATTCTATACCATTTTGAGTTTAAAATTTTAAAAACAACCCACTTTTGAAAAGTTCTTAAAAAATGACTTTAATTGCCTTTTCAAACCTCGGTCTATACTGTTCAGTGGGCTAGTACGTTTTCTTCAAAACCCAAATTTTAAGTTTTATTTCACAAAACCCCTTCCTAAAATATTTTTGATCATTTTAATACAATCTAACAATACAATCTACCCAAAATTATATTTAAACCATTAATTTTATCTCCTGGCCTTCTTAGATATGTTGTCTAAATTTAAATCGTAAAGTTTTAATATTATTTAATAAAATTTTTGAAATTAATAAAGTAAATAAAGTAAAACCCGGGATCAATTTGGTATCAGAGCTATAAGATTCATATAAAAATATGGAATATTTAGATTTAATAAAAATTTCAATAATAAACTTTTTAATAACTTATGAATTATTTATTTATTTACATAATTTTTTTATAAACACTTTAGTAGCGAGGATTTAAATTTTGATTAC
Source organism: Petrea volubilis (assembly GCA_026212405.1). Taxonomy (NCBI): domain Eukaryota; kingdom Viridiplantae; phylum Streptophyta; class Magnoliopsida; order Lamiales; family Verbenaceae; genus Petrea; species Petrea volubilis. Next base: position 3,672 of record JAOWBU010000966.1, read on the forward strand.
TTATCTTGCGATTTTTCTTGTGATGAAACTGATTGACAGTTACCTTTGCCATGAAGAGTCAACTGTTTGCATATACTGAAGGTTTTGAGTATATAGATAAGAAATACAAGACATATAAAATGCTAGAGAAAAATATAGATGAGATCTGTATAGATAGAACCAATACTAAGATAAAGAAACATTTGAATAGAAAGTTAGAAACTTGTAAACATATTAGAGCTATAATGATTCTACTCAGTAATGCCTAGCTATACCCAGCATAGACTTCGAGTGGAATTAAATAAATAAAAGAACTGGATTATATATTATCAATGAATTCAATTTATCATAGAATAAATTCTTTTTGAATTCCATATTTGTATACAAAAATAAAATAAATAAATGAGGGTCTTGAAATGCTTAGTCAAGCATGAAGACTAATAAACATCTTAAAAGATGGATACAATGTATTAACTTAATTTTAAGTTTAAATATAATTCTCGATGAATATCATAGAGAATATGAACACATTAAAACAGAAGATAATAAAGCAAAAATACAAAATTGTAAACAAAAAATAAAAGATGCCCAACAAGATGCTCAAAGACATTGGAATAGATATAAAAAAAAATATAAATGGATAAAATAGACAAGAATATTAAAGAATTAACTAATGGAATGAATAAAATACTTGAATTATTTTGTGTTCTAAATCAAGAACTTAAAGAATTAAAAACTGAGGTTCAAATATTAAATATTTGTAATTCAAATTTGGAAGATTTAAGAAAAGATACTTGTTTAAAGAAAAACAAGTTCAACAAAAAAATAAAAGAAAGAGAAAGAATAAATAAACCCTTAAAAACTTTTAAAGAAGTTGTAAATCCAAATTCATTTGATGCATATATGATGAATGTTGAATTATCTAGAATTATTGCTGAAGAAGAAGCTCTTAAAAAAAAAAGATAAAGGGAAAGATATAGCTTCATCTTTTAATCAACCTAAAGATCAAGATTTTGAAACAGATAAAGATGAATGATATTAATAAATTAATAGATCAATTTGAAAAAATAGATCTCTCCGAAATAGAAGAATATAAAGTATTGGTAAAAACAAATCATACAACTGGAGGCCCAAGTGCTACAATAAAATCAGAAAATATGGATTTAGGATAATCAGATATGATGCCTATTCCTAAATATAAAAGATAATATTATGATCATATAAAGAAAGGTAGATATCAAAAACAATTATATAAATTCACTCCTGACAATAATTATAGTGAACATATAAATCATGGAAGTTCTAAATTAAATATAGAATATAAGGAAGATACTAAAAAAACTTTAATTTCTTGGGCAAATACCATGAAAGTTTCTTTTTATATAACGCTGATGATATTTGGACATCAAATAAATAAATGGATTATTTAATTGCTAGCTTTGGTGGTATTAGTTTCAATTGGTGGCAAAGTTTAGCTGAAAACACTAAAGCTTTAATAAAAAGAAATGTACATACTAAATTAATAGATAGTACAAATAAAGGAATTGAAGTGTTGGTTGCTTATCTCTCAAGTGAATTTCTAGGAGAAAATTGGCAATTAGAACCTGATAAAGAAAAGGCTAAAGAAAAACAAGAAGTTATAACTAATTTAATAAACCTTAGAATTTCCAGTATTAAAGACCTTTGAAGATATACATGTGAATTTAAAGAATATTACTATACACAATATTATAGTAATGAATATCAAAGTATATATTTTAATATGTACTTGTTAAAACTTCCATATCCTTGGAATAAATATATAATGATAAAAAAACAAATGGAAGGAAGAAAATAAATATGCAAGCTTAACTCTCGGAAAAAGGATTAGTTTCTTTTTTTTTTATAATTAAGTAAATTATGTAAATCTCAAGATTTATATAGAAGAATTAAAAAAATTTCACTGCTATATTGTAATGAATTCGAGGTTCCCAGACAATGGGGATGTAACAAAGAAAGAATTAATAAAAAGAAAGAAGGTTTCATAAAAAGAAATATAAAAAATATAATAATTTTCAAAAGAAGAATATAAAACCCAAACGAAGATATTTTAAAAGAAAACCTAATTATAAAAGAAATAAAAATCCTTCACAATGTCAGTGTTGGAATTTTGGAGATATAGGAAATAAATCACCTGTATGTAAAAAACCTAAAAAGATTCGGAGTATAGATGCCGAATTTATAGAAATTCAAGATGAATTGTCAGAGGTTTCAAATATAGAAAAATATTTTGATAAAGAAATATGCATAGAAGAAGAAGAAAATTCCAATAATTCAGAATATGAATACTGAAATAATAGAAACTAACGAATCAGATACAAAAATAGAGGTTTATGAAGGTTCAGAAGGTTATGCTCAAAGAATAACCTATATTCAAGAAACTTTAGAAAAAAATAAAAGGATTAAAATTAGATGCTACTAATCCTACGAAAAGTATTTTTAAAACTTTTGGTAGTTTAATAAAAAGAGAAAAAATTAATATATATGATTACCATGCAGTAGAAAGATCAATAATTATTGAACATACAAAAAGGCAAATTAGATTAAATTTGCTTACTAAATCCTCAATAAATCAAACTTTAAATAAGATAAAAAATTTCGTACGATTCCCATACTATCATCTCTTGGAAAGTGATAATTTATTTACTTCAAATCTATTACATTTTTTATAGTTACTTCTAATAATAATAATAATAATAATAATATATTATTATTATTATTATTATTATTATTATTTATTTTTGTGTGACTTAGAGCATGGTTAAATTTGCAGGAAAATCTATAGTCTTTATTTAAAGGAACAATTGTAATGCTAGATTTTGCGGTAAGTTTATTTCACTTATGTTCTCAGTTTTTTTTTTCATTTTTTTGTATATCTATTTGTATTTGTTTATTTATTTCGATGATAATGAGGTTTATTCATTTTTTTTTATGTGGATAATGAGGTGAAGAAGTTATTTTTACTCAATTTGTGCAATTTATACTTATTTCCTTATGTACTCATATGTAAATTATTTAAAAATTAATAATATTTATGATGTAAAAAGCATTCCTCCTATATTATTACAAATCGGGTTAATGTTAATAAGTTTTATATGTTAAAAAAATTGTAAAAAATTTATTCTCAAAATGTGATTTAAAACTACAAGAGTATGTACTGTGATAAATTACTTTTGAAATACTTTGGTAAAAATGAAGTTGTGACCTATTATTTGTTATTTATTTTCATAGTTTATATTCTTTTATATTTATTTTAATGTCCATAAATATACCTTTTCAGATAAAAGTGTTTCACAAATTTTGTTACATATATATTTTTGTCATTTTATATTTCACATAATAAATAAAATCGATATCCATTTATGTGACACTTTATTCTTATAATACAAAAAATCCCATCCGTGTAAAGAATAAAATAATTAAATTGTGTTTTTAATGAATTCCAATCTTATGTATTTATTGTTTCAATAATTAAATTGTATTCAACAATTTTTTGGTTAATCATTCTGCATTTGTAATATCGGTAGAAGAGTTTTATTATGCTATATCTTAAATTAAATATACTATTTTTTTTTAATTTGCAACTATCATCCCGTGCAACACACAGATTAAAAAACTAGTTAATTAATTATACTATAATCATCACTTCAATAGTTATTTTCATGAATCATGAAATGTATATAACTACATTATTTGTATCTAAAATATCTACTACACAAAAGAACCTGCAATTCTATTAAACCAATATTTGTATTAACAAAATTAAAATTCATTACTTTGCGTCTTGTATTCAAATTCACAACAATTTCTACACTTGAAGGAATATGTCTCAAAAAATTCGATGCTCCTCAAATTAGAGAAAAGGTCAAAAAGAGAATATTGGAGACTGGATATATATATATATATATATATATATATATATATACTAGCAATGCCGCACACTCTATGTGTATGCAAGATATAAAAAATATATATCTTAATTTAGTATTTAAATTATTTTAGAATCAAAATATAAATATATTATTAAATTTCTTGTGGCACAGTCTATGTGTGTGCAAGATATAAAAAATATATGCCTTAATTTAATACTTAAATTATTTTAGAATAAAAATATAAATATATTATTAAATTTCTTTTATAAGAATACTTTTTAAAGAACTATTTGACATAATTTATTAAATAATAATAAGTTAAAAATAAAATAATTATATAAAATAAAATTACAGGATAAGAAATAAACACAAAAAGAAGGGAAAAAAATGTCGAATAATTGCAATTAGAGATTTGTGTCTGTGTGTGAGAGAGAGAGACAGAGAGAGAGAGAGACAGAGAGAGAGAGAACTAAAAACATTAATTATTATTGATTTAAATGAATTTTTTATTAAAAATGGATTTCAACTTTCAAAATCCAAAATAATAGATAAAGTGGTTTGTGGGTTGAGAAAACTAATTATGATATTACAATATTGCCATCTCTATTTGCTTATTTGTTGCATGTATTTTTTAATTAAAAGGGTAAATTGGCACATCAAAATTTGGTATCCGAATTGAATTGATTCCATGGGAATTTTCAATATTAACCTTAATTTTACATAACTCTATTTATTTCATATGGAGTTGAAGTGCAACTTTTGTAAAACTACAAAAAAAACCTGTCATTTTAAACATTGATGAGGCCAAATCCACCCTGGCCACGTACGCGCCTCCTCATCTTACACGTCGGATCCTGGTCAGCACATGACGCCATCCCCCTATCGCCGCGTGTCAGGCCTATCCCGATCAGGCCCCTTCTTGACGGCCTTGTTCGGGCAGAGCTCGCCACACCCCCTCGATGAAACGACATGTTCGATGTCCACCATATTATATCCTCGGAGTCAACACTCCTCGAACAAGGAACGCACCCCACGCGCCCGCAGCGCGTCCTGACGAGTGCCCGTTACCAACAACGGGATTGGGCCAACCTAACTCTGGCCCGGCCCACCTATTTTTTTTTATTATTATAAATAGTACGACGACACTAGTCATTAAAAAAGACAACTTTTATCTACTAATACGCTGAACATTATTTACTGTTCACCTGCCCGAATTCTGACTTGAGCGTCGGAGGGTCTTCGCCGGAGACACTTCCGGCTAGTCTCACGTGTGTTCCATCCTTGCAGAACAGGACCCGACCAGCATTCAGTCACCCTTACTCGGATATACCTGACCGGATTCGGACACTTACTCCCAGGACGAAGTGACGTGTACCGCAGGACAAAATCCGACCACATCATTTTGGCGCTAGAAGGAGGGCGTTACTCGAGCAAGTGAGAAAATGGTAAACACGCGAAGGACTGGAACAGAGTCGATGGCCCCACAATCCACCACCAATCCGGGCCCCGAGACTCAAACCAACCCACCCCACGCCATTCCGCAAGTCACTGGGCCAGCACCTACCCCTCCCGCCGGGCAGAACCTCGTCGTTCTAACGGCGGATCAGTTTAATACGCTCTTACACGAGATCAGGCGGATGAACCCAGTCCCCGCCCCGATTGCCACTGCTGAAGACCCTCATCCCATGAGGGAGGAAATTCGCCCCCCGCGAGGTGTTCGGGCAACCGACGCCGAGCGGGATGATGCGCGGGTGCGCGAACGGATCCCCCCGACAAGGGAGGTCCGCAGAGAGAGACGGCCCCCGCCTCCTCGACTGGCGGAGGAAGTCGACGAATCCTCTGTGGGGGCATCCTCCGGACACCCTGCACGGAGTCACAGAGAGCGGTTGGAGGAAATCTCCCACCAGGCCACAGAGATCCAGAGGAAGATCGATGAGGTCCGCCGCGGCGAAAGATCCCGTGATGATGTTGGGGAACTTTCGCATCGGATGGAAGACCTTAACCGGAAGCTCGAGGAGGTATCTCACCGCTCCGGACAGGGGTCGGCTCAGCGATACTTTGTGCCGGACGAGGCAGACCCGCTCACCGCAGACCTTCAACGAGCCCGAGCACCCAGAGGGATCCGAATCCCGACCGACCTGCCCCGATACAATGGAGAAGCGGATCCCAAAGAACACCTAATACAATTCAAACACGCCATGCGCGTGCACATGATCGACGACGACTTCGCCGCGAAGTTGCTGGTTACGACTTTTCAGGGAGTAGCCTCGCAATGGTACGTCCGCCAAGCCCCAGGTTCGATCAGAAGTTTCGCCGATTTGGCGATAAAATTCGTCAACCATTTCCAAACGAAAAGCCTAGCGAAGCTGCCCCCATCCCATTTGCATAAGATTAGGCAAAAGGAGGGTGAGTCTCTGAGGGACTTCTTTAAACCGATTCAACACCGAGCTGCTCAAGGTCGAAAGTGTCCAGATGGACTTCCTCCTCGACGTAATCATGGGGGCCATCCGAAATCAAGCATGCTCGGACCATTTGGCCAGGAAGCGCCCTGCCACCATGGAGAAAGTCATGTCCATCGCTCAACAACACATGAATGTTGAGGACATGAGGTTTAAAAGGCGGCCAGAGGTCGGGGAAAGGAAGGACCGACGACGAGACAACGAGCTCACCCCGTTGGTCATGTCGAGGAAAGAGATCTTCGCCACAATCAACGCCAGCGACCCGACGGTTTTCCGAAGACCAAGGAAGATCCAGGACGCGGACGGAGCCCCCCCGAGAGGAAACAAATATTGTGCGTTCCATAAGCAAGTGGGAAATCATGACACCGAGGGCTGCTATGCCCTCAAGAAAGAAATACAGCGCCTCATCGACCTGGGCCGTCCGGAGATCAAGAAATACGTGAAAAAGCAAGGACAGGGTCGCCAGGGTGAGGGAAGCCGCCGATGTAACTCCCCGTCCACCATGGACGATGAACACGAGCCGCTGAAGAGGACTCGGTCTCGCTCTCCTCGACGAGATTACACGCCATCCGGTCGGGACGACAAACAACCTGCCACACAGGATAACCTCCCGGTCAGGGGGATGATCCACACCATTGCGGGAGGACCTAGTGGTGGAGACACTAAGAGCAGAAGAAGACAGGTGGAGAGGCGCCTCGACCAGGCCCGATACCGTATCGAAGAGCGCTACTACCATGAGAGGCTGCACGTCAACACCGTATCAGAGGTAGCGACGCCGACGTCGGAGTCACTCGAATTCTCCGATCTTGATCTTGCACACATCCTGAAGACAGAAGGACTGGAGGACACACCGGATTACCCAATGGTCATTAATTTGGACGTAGCCAACTACTCCGTGGCAAAGACCCTGATCGACAATGGGAGCTCCGCCAACATCATCTTCGCCAACACCTTCGCCAAGATGGACTTAGGAGGATACGCGCTCTCCCCCGTGCAGACCCCTCTCGTCGGCTTTGGGGGTTCCGAGGTGGTCCCTCTCGGGATGATTCAACTGCCCACCTCGTTGGGGGAGGCCCCGAAAAGAAAGACTATGATGGTCCAGTATCTAATAGTTGATGCTCCGTTTGCTTACAACATCATCCTCGGGCGACCCGCTCTTAATGCGTTTAGGGCGGTGGTGTCCACGTACCACTTAAAGATGAAGTTCCCCACGCCCGCGGGGGTCGGGCAAGTCACATGTCGGATCCTAGACGCCTGGAAGTGTTACTCGGCCTCCGTCGAAGGGAAGAAGCCTCCAACACCCCGACTAGTCGAAGCAGCCGCTTCACGAATGGACATCCCCGAGTCTTCCGAAATCGACCCGGCAAAGCGGAGGAGGCTAGAGGAAGAAAAGATGGCGCCAGCAGAAGATTCCAAGACAATCCAGCTCGTGGAGGGCGATCCCTCCAAGACCACCCGGGTAGGATTGACCCTCGAGCCGCACCACGAGGTCATGTTGGTCGACTTCCTCCGGGCAAATGCCGATGTCTTTGCTTGGAAGGCCTCAGACTTTCCAGGAATCGATCCCGAAGTCATTGTTCATCGCCTCAACGCGGACCCATCGTTCAGGCCGGTGAGGCAGAAAAAGAGGATATTTTGTGAAGCTCGAAACCGGATCATCGAGGAGGAGGTCAACAAGCTCCTCGAGGCAGGCTACGTTGTGGAGGTCCAGTTCACCGAATGGTTATGCAACGTCGTCGTCGTTGCCAAGGGCGATGGCCGATGGCGGATGTGCAACGACTTCACCGATCTCAACAAAGCCTGCCCTAAGGATCACTATCCCCTTCCTCGGATAGACCAACTCGTTGACTCGACGGCGGGGTGCGAGTTGATGAGCATGATGGACGCCTTCCAAGGCTACTACCAGATCTACATGGCCGAGGAGGATCGTGGGAAGACGTCGTTCGTCGTCCCGACGGGGACGTATTGCTTCCTCGTGATGCCCTTCGGGCTAAAAAACGCCGGAGCTACGTATCAGAGACTTGTGAATCTCATGTTCAGGGAAGAGATCGGGAGAACCGTCGAGGTGTACGTCGACGACATGATAGTCCGCAGTGAGCGGGGGTCCGACCATCTCGGGCACCTGGCTCGAACATTCGAGATCCTAAGAAAATACGGCCTAAAACTCAACCCGAACAAGTGCACGTTCGGCGTCCGAGGAGGAAAATTCCTCGGGTACATTGTCAGCCATAGGGGGATCGAGGCCAACCCCGCGAAGATTCGCGCCATCCTCGACATCGAGCCGCCTAGCTCAGTGAAGGAAGTACAGAGGCTAGTAGGGCGCATAATCGCCCTCAATCGGTTCATATCCCGCTCAGCGGATCGGAACCTCCCATTCTTTAAAGCTTTAAGGAAGGTGCCGGATTGGAAGTGGACGGAGGAATGCCAGCACGCGCTCCTCGAAGTAAAAAGATACCTGACCGAGCCCCCTCTGCTGTCGAAACCAGTTCCGGGGAGGCCCCTTTATGCCTACCTGGCTGTATCCCCAAACGCAGTCAGCTCGGTCCTAGTGCACGTGGAGGATCGGGTACACCGCCCGGTGTATTACCTCAGCAAGCTCCTCCAAGGCCCTGAACGGAACTACCTGGCCATCGAGAAGCTCGCCCTTGCTTTGGTCCACTCCGCCCGGAAGTTGAGGCAATACTTTCAGGCCCATACCATCGTGGTCCTAACCAGTGAGCCACTAAAGCAGGTATTGGCCAAGCCCGATGTCTCTGGTCGGCTCGTGAAGTGGGCCGTCGAGCTCGGTGAGTTCGATATCCAGTTCCAACCACGGACCGCGATTCATGCCCAGGTCCTGGCAGATTTCTTAGCAGAGGTGGCTCCGAGGGCAGAAGCGGAACCGAAAACTCCGTGGACCCTGATGGTCGATGGGTCCTCCACGAACACAGGTGGGGGAGCCGGGGTTTATCTGCGGGATGAGTTGGGCAACGAGCTCGATTTCGCCATTCGCCTTGAATTCCCGGTTTCCAACAACGAAGCTGAGTACGAAGCCCTCGCCGCGGGGATGAAGATTGCCCTCGACCAGGGCGTGGACGAACTTGTTGCCTTGACCGATTCACAGTTGGTGGCCGAGCAGGTCAATGGCAATTACGGCGCCCGTGAAGCATCGATGACGAAGTACCTCGAGGAGGTCAACAAGTTGAAAGAAAAATTCGCCAAGTTCTCTCTCGAGCAAATCCCCCGGACAGAAAATGATAGGGCGGATCAACTGTCGAAGCTAGCCAGTTCGATGAGAGGGACCAAAGAAAGAAGAATAACCATGTTGAGTTCGCCAACACCCTTGACCGGGTCGGGGACGCAACAGTGCATACTCTCCGTCGAGCCCCCGGAGGATTGGATTGCGGAACTAATCACCTACCTGAAGGACGGAATTCTCCCCGAGGGACCCGTCGAAGCCAAAAGACTTCGGAAACAGGCCTCTCGGTACGCCCTCGACGGGCAGGGACGCCTGTTTAGGAAAAGCTTCGATGGTCCTCCTCGACGGTGCTTGAACACACAGCAGGCCCGGGAAGTTATCGAAGAGATACACCAAGGGTGTTGCGGAAACCATACTGGGCCAAGGTCCTTGGCCAAAAAGGTATCACGGGCAGGGTTTTTCTGGCCTAATCTCATGCAAGATTGTTTCGACTTCGTCCGAAGATGCCGAACCTGCCAATTGCACGCCAATCTAGTCCACCAGCCTGCCGCTCCGATGGTGAATGTGGAGGTATCTTGGCCGTTCGACCAATGGGGAATAGATATCCTCGGTCCGTTCCCTCAAGCACCCGGGCAAAGGAGGTTCGTGATTGTCGCCGTCGAGTATTTCACCAAATGGGCCGAAGCGGAAGCTGTTGCGAAGATCACCGACTCGGTTGTCAAAATTTTCATCTGGAAAAACATCATCTGCCGCTTCGGACTCCCCAGGGTCGTCATTTCCGATAACGGAACCCAGTTCCAAAGTCATCGGGTGAGGGAATGGTGCAACAACCTCAAAATCGAGCAGCGTTTCACCTCAGTAGGGAACCCTCAGGCAAACGGTCAAGTCGAAGTCACTAACCGGACAATTCTCCACGGACTCAAGACCGCCCTGTCCGGCGCACAGGGCAATTGGGCCGACGAGCTCCCAGGCGTGCTTTGGGCATACCGGACCACTCCTCGGACTGCGACGGGCGACACCCCGTACGCCTTGGTTTATGGCTCTGACGCCGTTATACCAGCCGAAGTATTGCACCCATCTGCTAGGGTTGCGCACTTCGACGAGATCGCCAACGTCGACGCTCGCCTGACCGAGCTCGACCTCGCCGAAGAGAGAAGGTGTGCCGCCCTTCGAAGGATGGACAACTTCCGGGCATCTACGGCACGTGCTTACAATCGCCATGTCCGTCCTCGGACATTCCAGATCGGAGACCTGGTCACCAAGAAGGTCGAGGTCTCTCACCCGGTGGGAAAGTTGGACCCTAAATGGGATGGTCCGTTCAAAGTGACCAAGGTTTGCAAAAACAACGCCTATCGCCTCGAGGACATGTTGGGAAGGGAACTGCCCCGTCCTTGGAACGCCACGAACCTCAGACGGTTCTACGTATGATAATGGCCCGAGTAAAAACATCGCGTGTAAAACTAGCTCGCGTGGAGTATTTTATTTCAACTGTTTTAATAATTACATCATTATCATCGAATAAGATTCCGGCTAAAACACGCCATTTTATGCACAAACTTTATTCTCCCCAGCGCGATTTTTGATTATCAAGTTATTCCTCAAAGTTCTCAAAGTTCCTTTTTATTATTATTTATTATTGGACATTTTATGCTTCCTTACCGGATTAAATAACATGTATTTCGAGGCTGAAACCAGTAATAAAAATGAACATGAAAATAGTATTTCGACCAGGCACTTGTATGGGCATAAAAATTCCATTAACCATTCACACAAATTTCATCGATCATAATAAAGTTCACAAAAAAAAAAAATATACATGTTCTCGGGCATCCTCCCCGGTCTATAATCCTATGGCTTAAGCGCCATCTATCTCCTTGGCCACCTCCTCGATGGCCGCCTCCACGGCTTGATTGGCCCCAGCGCCAGCCGCACCTGCTTTCGACGGGGCACTTGTCGCCAGCGAGGGTGACCCGTCTTGGTCCACGACGATGGGATCGTCGGGCTCCACATCCGGTGAGAGAGGCTCCCCCAAACGCTTGTGCTCCTCATTGCGCACCTGCCTCTCCACGATGGATATCACTTGGGCGAACTCTGCGCCCTCATATGCCGGCAGCGCCTCGTCATCCTCGTTATCCTCCTCCCCGGCATCGTTCAGACCAATGCCGTACCCCTCCATGGGAAAGTCTTGCGGGATGACACCCCGCGCCTTCAGCTGCTTGAAGGCTTTTTCAAATCCGAGGGTTGCGTCGTTCGCCCCGCGGAGGATGGTAGCATACTCGAACACCGGTCCTCGAACGAACCGCTTGACGGCTTGTCTCTCCCAGTCGGGAACCGAGGCCATCAATTCGGTCCTCATCGAGCGGCGGCCCCTCTCTTCGCCCTGCACGAGGGCCTCCTTGGCCTTCTCCCTCAGGAGTCTAACTTCTTGCTCCAACGAGGACTCCCTGGTCTTGAAGTCCAGCTCGAGCTTCTCGAGTCGCTCTTCCAAGGCCCGAGTCTTTCCCCGCGCTGCGGCGATCTCCCGTTGAGCGACTTGATTCTTCTGCCTCTCTTCCTCTAAATCCGCCTTGAGGCTGCTTCCTCGAGCCTCCCGCTCGGCCTTATCACAGCGCGCCCGGCTGACCTCTAGCCGACGAAGGCCATGGAACACCCTTTGCTGAAGAGTGTTCATGTCCTGGGCGATGCTCAAGGCCAGCTCCGCATCATCGATCTCGGACAGGCTGACCTGATCGGCCTTAAAAACGGCGTTTTGGAAACTCCTCATCGCCAACCTTTTGCTCGTCCCTCCGAAGATGCTACGGTCGGAGAGGTCACCATATTTGGGGCCGAATCGAGGTTCCGGGGCGTCCGGATAGTTCAACACCTCCAGCTCTTCCGAGGAATACCCGGAGCCATCAGCCAGCCTCTTGCCTTTGGCCGACTTCGAGACGGGTTTCTTCGGAGCGGGCCCCGTTGGTCTCGTCGGAGGCGTGGAGTCCGGGGCTTTCCTTTTCCGGCCAAGAGGCGTCTCCTCCACATCGATGGCCGGTTGAACTGGTGCCTGTGCCTGTGCCGATATCCTCGGAGCACCAGTTGCCGCCGTCATGGCTCGGGCATCCTCCGAGGGGGGAGATGGCCTCCTCCTTCCACCGGCCACCTTGGAGATTAAGTTCATGCGTCCCATTCCTAATACGCCGAGATCTGCGGAATTGAGAACCAACCGATTAGAAGATAATCGAGCATAGAGACATGAATATTCGAGTAGAAACATGCAATAAATAATACCAAAAGTAATATGATCGACATCAAGCCTGGCCGGCGAGAGCCCGGCCTTTACTAGAAAATGTTCCTGGGTGAGAAAGGTGGGGCTCAATAAACCCAGGGCCTTCTGGCTGAGCACCCACTCCCTTGTCCAACTACTCGACCCCAGCCCGGCCAGGGAGAGCTTCCTCGCCTCCGGGTTATGCACCCTCCTCACCGGCCATGGATCGTCGGACTGTATGTAGCACCACTTCTGCTTCCAGTCCGCCCCGTAAGACGATGAAGCGGTTTCAATCAGCTTTCTCCCATTCTTGGCACTGACGAAAAAGCAGTTAAATTCATCATCCGGGGATGACCTGCTCGAATGGTTGACTTGATACAAGTCGGAAAAGTTAGCCACTGTTGGGGTGTGCCCGGTGCAACGACAGAAAACGACGAAGGCACATATCGAAGCATAGGAGTTTGGGGTCAGTTGGATGGGGCTAAGGTTCAACCGATTCAGGATGGTGGAGATGAAGGTCGGGATCGGAAACCTGAGCCCGTTCTCGATGTGAGCATAATGAATGGGAATGCACCCCTCGGGGGGATTCGTGATGGAATCCTCCCTGCTTGGCCAGGTGACGCTGAACGAATCTCGGATGTAGTGATTCATTATCTTCTCTCGATCCCGTTCAGTGTTGTTCGCGATGATGTTTCCCCAACTCACTGTGGTTTGGTTCCCGGCGATGGCCCTTCTTCTCCCCCGAGGAGGAGCCTGACTGGATGGGCCCTCCTCTCCGGGAGCAGACCTCCACGGGGGAACTGGCACATCGCCCATCGGAAGAAGGACTTCCCCTCTCTCCGCCTCCATGCACCGCCTCATCTCCTCAACCCTGCTCGGGCTCTTACCACCCCCTCGGGGCCGACTGGTGCTCGCCTCGCCCGGGCAACGAGTTGATGCCCCCTCAAAAAAGGCTTCTGCCTCCACGGAGGTCGACAGATTCACGTCGCTTAAACCCCCTTCGGTCGGGGACCCTACCAACCTATTTTGACTATCCGAGCTATCCACGGATTGGCTCATATCTAGGGATTGTTTAACGAAAATGAAGAGCAAGAAAGAAACAGTTCGGAAAAAGGGGAATACCTAGGTTTGACTGGTCGAAAGGAGTGTTTGTCTGCTCGAAGTGATTCCCGTGTGCTCGGTGCTCTCAGATTATGCTCGGAATGAAGCTTCAGCTCGATTGTAAAATGACGCGCCTGTAGTCACGCCCGGAGCCCCTATTTATAGGGCGGTAAAAATATTCCTCGGGAAGTCCAACAGTCGCCAGCATTTATTACCAACGGTCACATCCCAACGGTCAATTTTCGAAGTTACCGCCAATTCCTGACCGATAAGTCCTGAGCGATGTCGTAGGCGCTATCTCCTCGAACAGTCTCCGGTCTGCCCTTATCACGAGGATCGGTCAGACCAAGAACTGGGGGGGCTAATGATGAGGCCAAATCCACCCTGGCCACGTACGCGCCTCCTCATCTTACACGTCGGATCCTGGTCAGCACATGACGCCATCCCCCTATCGCCGCGTGTCAGGCCTATCCCGATCAGGCCCCTTCTTGACGGCCTTGTTCGGGCAGAGCTCGCCACACCCCCTCGATGAAACGACATGTTCGATGTCCACCATATTATATCCTCGGAGTCAACACTCCTCGAACAAGGAACGCACCCCACGCGCCCGCAGCGCGTCCTGACGAGTGCCCGTTACCAACAACGGGATTGGGCCAACCTAACTCTGGCCCGGCCCACCTATTTTTTTTATTATTATAAATAGTACGACGACACTAGTCATTAAAAAAGACAACTTTTATCTACTAATACGCTGAACATTATTTACTGTTCACCTGCCCGAATTCTGACTTGAGCGTCGGAGGGTCTTCGCCGGAGACACTTCCGGCTAGTCTCACGTGTGTTCCATCCTTGCAGAACAGGACCCGACCAGCATTCAGTCACCCTTACTCGGATATACCTGACCGGATTCGGACACTTACTCCCAGGACGAAGTGACGTGTACCGCAGGACAAAATCCGACCACATCAGAATTGACAATGCCTATCATTCATATCGAGTATAGTAATATGGAACCTTAACAATTTAGTTAATAACTCTAAAGATGTTTATGATCCTCCACATAAAAATATTTTTGACCACGAAATCAAAAACTATATTTATAACAATGTCAAAATCACGGAACAATAGTTTCTTTTGACGTACAATTCGAATTTTGTGCTCAAATCAAATAGATGTATCCGACTCCCGCAATGGTCATATCGTTAGTCAATTGATTACAAAGTGGATTTCCCATTAACTAGGACACTTAAGTGAAGGTTCTTATTATTCAGAATAAAACCCCCTATCAAGAAACAAGTTTAGAGGTTTACTAAATGCAAGGTTATCTCTGTAACAATAAATCCCACAAAAAAAATAATATATCATGTCCGTCTGTTATTGTCTTTTAAAGTTCAAGAGAAACTTGCTCTTGTTGAATGAATTACAATAAAGGCAGATATCTAACAATAACAATTTTATTCTAGATGTGGAACAATAAATAAAAACAAACTTAAATATACTGATATAAAAAAAAAACACTTAAATATAATATCAAGCTTATAAGATTGAGATCTCTATACATGAAAAACTCGCCTTTTGGCAGAGTCATGCCATGCACAAAGGCTATCTTTCTACCAGCGCAACTAACATGAATGCAAAAATAGTCATGTAATATGAGGGTTATTAATGAGGATAAGCTTAAGACAATAAAGTTATTCATTGGAGGATGCAGGCGTGCCCTGACAAAATTCTCCTTGGGCAGAGGTTGTTATACCTAACAGATCCTCTACGTCCAAGAATGAGAAGGATAATATCTTGACTTTCAAAAGTTGGCTTATTTGGGAGAACAAACCCTCTAGATCAGCACATTCCCATCAATAGGTTTTTACACCACTATTGCTCAAATTCATAGTACTGGCCATAACAACAAGAATGCAACGAATTATTATCAA